>VZUI01041680.1:0-147362 GCA_013401135.1 Cettia cetti
ATCTATCTATCTATCTATCTATCTATCTATCTATCTATCTATCTATCTATCTATCTATCTATCTATCTATCTATCTATAATCTTCCTGAGTCAGTGGAGCTGCTGGGATATAAGCTGTAGCCAGCATCCAGAATTGCAAATGTAGGTATTTAGTAGTGAGGTCTTGTTTTTCAGCTTGAGGGGGTTTTGTGTCCTTGCATTTGAGTTGTACTGTCCTATTTCATGGCTTCTTTTTGTTGTCTTTTCTTTTCCCCCTCCCTTCTCCATTAGTGTAAAGACAAACTCCAGTCACAGACAGCTGGAACGCTGCACGTCTAACACTGAGATGGCAGCAGACTGTGAGTTGTTGTGAAAACCTTTTCATTTTGTGCTGCGTGACTTGTTAGGTGCTTATCATCTCTGTGGGACTGATGGTTGGGTTTAAGAATGACTGACTGAAGGAAATTTTGCTCAAAACCCAACTTTTGCTATGGGTTTTGTGCATTAAAACTCATATCTTTTGCTGATTTTGGAGTGAATGAGACCAGTATTAAATGTGTGACCCCATCAGAATCTCTGCTGTACTGGGGTTTGTGGGTCTTGATTAGATTTCTTGGTCTGTTTTGCAGGATGCTTTGTTTCTCCTTGGAAATCTCATGTGCAGATGTCTCTGAACCAGCATTTAACATTTGGACAGTTGCAGCCTCCAGCTTCTCCTGTCCTCAGGAGGTGCTGGGAGCCCAGTTGTGGCTGTGCTGCAGCTGGCTGGGAGGTCACATTTGTTTTGCTCTTTTCAGATGAGATAACTCTGGCATGAAAGCAGCAAAAATGAATTTGCATATTTACACTGTGTCTAAGGGAGGCTGTCCTAGCTCTTCTGTGATTTTTCTTTCTTTTTCAGTCTCTTATTTGCTGTTTGTTGGTCCTTTTTAATAGAAGAGTCTAGAAAAGCTCATTCTGAGTCCAGCTGCATTGTTATGTGATGATATAAAAATATATTCCTTCTTCTCCTCATGCTTCCACTGTGTATAAAATGCTCCCAGCTGCCTAAGCCAGTGGAAGGCCATAAAACTGCAGCTGCCACTGGAAGAGTGAGCAAGGGCATCACTTAATTTCAAATTTGCTGTTATAGAAGGGAATTTGTTAACGAAATGCTCAGATAATCCTATCACTTGCCTCATGCCCCAAAGAAAAGCCAAAGCTGGTGCAGTTTATTCACTTAAAACCCAAGACCTGTTCCCAAGGTGCTTCACTTCCATTTATTTGGAATGAGGAATTTCTGCATTTGCTACAGGTTTCACACTCTGGTATGGCAGTTTATGCTTTTGAACAGCAAAAGAGGACTTAAGAGCTTGTGTTTGGGATTTGTTTGGTGTTTGTCAGGAAAATAATTGGAGAAAGTGGCTGCATCTTGCACTTGTCCTTGGGAATCCCTTGCTGTTGGATGCACTGCTGCAGTGGTGCCTTGGGACAGGAGTGTCTGCACTCATCTGGCTGTTGGGATTGGGCCTCTCCTTCCCTTTGGAGCACTGGCTGGGCTCACAGGAATGTGTTCCCAGTCTCAGCCTCCCTTGTCCTTAGAGCTCCAGGCAAGTGAGGCTGGGGACAGGCTCTGAGCTGCAATCCAACATAAATGTCCAATCAATTATGTGCACCACTAGAGGCTTTTATGTTGGATCTCCAGCTCTGCAGGATGCTTAAAGGAGTTACCTCCCTTGCTCTACATCAGCTCTGCCTTAGGAATTCAGTGTGGTGGACGACTTTGCCTTTTAATTTTTTTTTTAAATTTCCCCTAGCCTTGCAGCTGTTTTCAGATCTCTGTTTCTTGCCTTGTTCATTCTGAACCTTTGTGGGGCAGATAGCAGCTTTCTGCCCACTCTGGGGAGTTTGTGCCTTCTCTTGGCTGCAACACATTTTCTTTCCTTCTGAGGTTTGTGGACCCAGCTCTCTGCATCAAAAGCCTGGGGTTTTTTCTATTTTTTTGTATTTTCTTCCCTTCTTCTACCTTCCATGGGGCCTCAAGCCATAAATGAGGACCTGTCCTCTAATTTCTCTAATCCTCTGCATGGTGAGCTTGTGGTTTACACTGATTTGTGATATCCAGGCAGTGTAAACTTAGAAGGGAGCAGTGATATTTTCTGTAGGAAGTATCAGCCCACTATGGAGATATTTTAAAGCCTTTTTTAACTACATGTGGGTTACCCATAAAACTCTGTGACTTCTCCTGCAGGTAATAGTAATGAAATATAAGGTGATGTAGTACTCAGACCTGAACCTGGCCAGGCTTAGAGTGCTATGATTGGGGTTTAAAACATGGTTTTCTTTCTCTTTTTCACCAGTGAAGTAGCTGGGGGAGTTTCGTCATCATCAGTCCCAGGGGTCAGTGATAGGCAATGGCTCTCTTTATGGTAAAACACTGATTTGCTCTTCTCCATTTTGCAAACTGCCATCCCTTCCTCTGATGTTTGACCACTTGTCCCACTTTTTTGAATTCAAAATGGTCAGGTCTGTCTCAAAAGCCCCTCAAGACAGGACAGTCTGTTCTTCCCAGAAGTTTTGCTGGGGAGCTGACACTGCCTGTTTGTGCTGCTGCATCCTCAAAGAGCAGGGAAGGACTGGCTGCTCTGCAGAGTAAATCCCAGGTTACAAACCCCCAGGACCTCTCCAGCTCACTGAGATCTCCTTTTCAGCTGTTTCAGTACCTGTGTTTCTTGTGTTGCTGTTGGTGTTTACAAGCAGAACTGCTGCTCCCACCCGAGAGCATTAGCTCAGGCTGTGTGTGATGCTGCGTCAGCCTGACATCTTGGCTGGCTTCTCAGGGCTGCCTCGGGTATTTCCAGACAAAGCAATGTGCCCACAGGGTCTTCTTGGGTTCCCATGGGAATTTTTTTTCCATGGAAGACTGCCTATGAAGTGAGTGGCACCTGGAGATGATAGCAAGCCCCTGCAGCGTGTCTTGGAGGTGAACTGCATCTCTCTTGTGCCAGTCTGTGCTAATTTTATGGAGCATCCTGCTCACAGGGATCATGTGGCAACTTTGGCTGCTCCAGTGCATCTCGCAGTGTGGGACAGATGCACTGAAAGGCACGTCAATGGAATGTGGTCTGCAGGTTGCACAGATCCTTTGTGGGCATGTCCTGCTCCCTCACACTTGAGTTGGTGTGTGTGAGAACAGCATTTCTTGCCTGTAATGCTAAAGGAGGTAACCAATAAACAGTAAATTAGGAGCAGATGTGTATTTTGGTGGCAGCTCTTCCTCTTTTGCTTTATATACCAGTGAATCCACACTACACTCCTCACCTGTGAGCTCTGACAGATTCTGCAGACCAGACAGGAAATGTGCTCTCTTGTGCTTGGACAGAATAACAGCTTTTGTTTTCTCCTCCACTACCAGAACTGAAGTGCCCCACCTCAAATATTTCCAGCAGAATGATGTAGTGTCAGAAGAGACCTGAGCTGTATGGCTGCTCTGACAGTGGTGTGCATGCCAAGTAATTTGTTCAAGTCAAGGGGTGTGATCTATATGCAAAGCCTAAAACTTCCTGCCTGAATGCACAAGATGCCTGAAGCTGGAGCCTTGCATTCTTCATTTAGCATTTTTCTAGAAAAAGAATTACCAGAGGGTAATTAAACACCATATTTCTGGATTATCTTTAATTAGCACAGCAGTAAGGCAGAGTACCTCCAGAGTTTTCCTTTGCTGTTCACTGGTTATGTCACAACCAATCTTTAATAGTTTTCAGATGGAGCAATTATCTCCTGTTCTAGTGATCCTCTGCTCCTATTGCCTTGCCAATTAGATACAGCCTTTAGCCATGCTCACTAATTTTGTATGAAGTGAGCCTTAACTCAGAAATATTGGGTTTGATTTTCTACTAAAAATCATTGTCTACCAGAAATATGTCTCCAAGAAAACAATCATCTTAGTCTTTAATATAATAATTCCCTTAATCTTTGGGAATTTGAAGTCCTGGTGCAAGCTGAATTTGAGTTCAGCTGACTTCCCTTCTCTTTGAATCCAGATTAATTTTGGATTTATGCCCACTTAAACACAAAGTATCTGTAACTGTCACTGAGCTTGGAGCCTCGGGCAAATCTTCAGAAAAAGATTATTTGTTCTCCTGTCTGACCCTTGTCCTTTGCCCATGGAGTGTTTCTATAAGATGCAGATGGAGACTGTGTGATCTTCAGCTACATGGAATGAGTCTTGTGTGTTGACCATTAATTTACTCAAATTTGAGTAAGCTTGGGAGCACTGCGTGCTTTTCCCTGGTCACTCTGAGGAGAAGGGTGATGCTGCATTTTCTGGGAGTGCAGTGAGGCTGAGCCAGTAGCTGAGCAGCTGTGCTGTGATTTTTACTCACCATAGTTGTTTCTGCAATCGAACCAAAGCTGTTGATGAAAATGTTGCAGCTGACGTTCACTGGTGGGCCTGCATGACAAACACAGATTGGAACAGCAGTTCACTGTGTGCTCGTGAAACAAAGGGTTTCCACTCTGTGTGTGCAGTTAAACCCTGCTGGGGAATGGAGTGACTGAGGGGTGAGTAGGGGAGCAAGGCCTGGGTGACACAGCCAGGTCTAGTCTTGGTTCTGACACCAGTTTGACAGCAGACAGTGCTCGTGCTCTGCCTCTGTTCCCTTCTTTGGGGAGTGTTTGTAGATCTCTGCTGGGAAGTGCTCAGGTGAACAGGAATAGGTCAGAGCCAGCCAGGACAGGTTCTGGGGATCCTCACCTGGCTCTATGGGTGGCAATCTCACCTTGAACGTCATCCCAGAAAGGAGCTGAGAGACAATTGACTTTCTTTATAGCTATACTTATGAAATACTCACTGCTCCTGGATTATGATGGTGTGCTCCCACCAAAGGCAGTGCAGCAGAGTGAGCTGTAGGGCTCAGGCTGGCTAAAGCAGCAAATACCCCACATGATGATGGTGTGGTGGGGACCTGACATCCTCTGTCTGCTTCACCCTCTACATTCTCAAACGGCAGGGAGGGACTGGCTGCTCAGCAAAGTAACTCCCAAAGACTTTTCCAATGTCCTCAGATATTTTTTTTAGATGTTTCAGTACCTGTGTTTCTTGTGTTGCTGTTGGTGTTTCCAAGCAGAATTGCCTATAAATCCCAAAGCCCAGGTGATGATCCTGATGCAGTTTGTTAGGGCTCAAAGGTGGGTAGGAGAATTCAGGGCTCTGTCAGCAGGAATTCCCTGGCTGTCCTCTTTGGGCAGAAGGCAATCCTGGTCTCTGGGCCATGCCTCTCCTGGGCTTGATTTGCTTTCAGACCAAAGCTTTGCTTACCCTGCTCATGCTGGAGAAGTTAAGGGGTCACCAAAGGAAAGGAGTGAGGGTGGAGGGACAAAACGATTGTGGTTTGAGGGCACGGGGGTCAGTCTGTTCGTGTGGAACCAATGCCCAAAGGTGTGACTGGAAGTGTTTTACAACATTGCCTGGAAAATCTGAAGTGGAAATGCTGCATTTACACAGAGGGAGATGCCAAGAGCTGCAGTTCAGCACAAAGCAAAAAGCTGGGGAATATTTTGGAACCAGGGCATACCTGGCAAACCTGTGGCTTGCCCCCACATAATGAGAGGATTTTTTTGTAGAGGGTTAAAGCAAAAAGGGTCTCTGCTCTGGGGACTGCCAAAGGCTCCTGTGGGCACTGCCCAGGCTGTGGTGGGGAAAGGCAGCCCAGGCAGAGAGCAGAGACACTGCCCCAGGGACCAAGGTCCCCTTTTACACCAGAGTTAATCTCCTATCATCCCTGTGACAGGGGCTTCTGGGAAGATAAGATCTGTGAAAGTAGAGAGTGTGGATTTTCAGATTATTCCCCCATTTTTTTATGGAATCATGGATGGTGTCTGCGTTTCAAACACTGCCTGGTGGCTCAGCCTGCTGGGGGAGTGATGTTCCTGTTAAGGTCACATCTGCAGTCAGGCAGTTGCTGCAGCATGAAATACTGGGGGGGAGGAATGGCTTTAACAAGAGCCTTGTGCCTCTAATCAGTGCAAACTTCCTCCTGTGTGGAAATTAATGGAATTTCCTGATTACTGAGGAACATTTGGAGCTTGGCTTTCTCCTCTTCATTTCCCTGTCCTCCTCTCCTACTTTGGCCTCTCTGAAAGTTTGTGTCTGTCCCCTGCAGTGATGCTCTCTGCTGGGGTTTTCTTGGTGTGAGTCCCAGGCACTCTGAGCAAGCTGCTCTCTAACCAGCCCCCAGACAGGCACTGCCAGCTCAGCAGCATCTCAAACTGTTCAGTCTGTGCAGATTTCTCCAGACTGTTAAACACTGGCACGGGATGAGCTACCAGACACAAAAATGACTTTTTTTTTTCTCCCCCTTGCCTTCACCAACCTCTCTTATCCAGAGGTTTATCCATTAGCTGAAAGCACACAGTTATCAGGCTTTAGTACTTGTTTTTTTCCTTCTCTTGAGCTCAGGGGCATTGTTTTCCTGCTCTGGATCCATTCATGAACCACATAAAGGTCCTTTGAACACCTGATTCCCCTCAGGAACACACTGAGCTGATCTCCTGGATGCTTGCACATGCTGGTGACTCTGACAGGTATGGAATATTTTGGTCCCTGTGATCCAGGGCTGACATGATGAAGCCGAGTGTGGGGTGGGTTTGGCCCTGTGCATGTGAGGGCTCCCTGGGGGCAGCCCAGCTCTTGATGAGGCACTGAGCTCTTCTCAGTGAGTCCAAGGTGAGCCATGAGCTCCCTGCAAAGTTTGGTGGTTTTTGGTACTTTTTAGCCTGTGAGGTGTTCTGGAAAATTCCCTGCCTGCCACTGAAATATTCCTCCTCTATGCTGGGCTGCAGCTGTGAAGGAATGGAGTTTTCCAGCAGCAGGGATAAGGGCACAGCCTGGGTGAGAGGTGCCCTGCCCAAAGCCTGCCAGTTTCCTCTCTGTCCCTGCTTGGGTTCCTGACTTCATCCTCCGACTTAAACCAAAACCCAAATACCACTTATTTGTTCTCAGAATGTGAATCCACAGCTAAGTCCAGACTTTACAGCATTTACAGAAAAGCTGCAATCTTCTTTTTGTTAATCTTCCCCTCCCCAAAAATCAATCTGATATGGATCTTTGGTATTATTTGCATTTAGATCTAAGCAATTAAAACATCCTTATGAGTTACTGCAGTTAATTTAAATGACGTGCTTTGAGAGCTACAACCCCAGGCTCTGTGAAACACCTCCTATGCTTCCCATATAAATTGGAGCCTGATTTATGTGTGGGAGGCTAAGCCAGCAAAACTGCCCTGAGGGGAAGGTGTAGTTCATTGAAATAAAACTGAAATTAAATTATCTGAAATAAAAATGCAATACAGCTGCCTTCAGCAGGAAGTGAATGTATACATTTCATTAAATATTAAAGTTTAATTTGTGTGTGTGCATAATTTAGAGGTAGGCAGGTTTACATGGTGGTATTTTAACTCCTTGATATTTGGGTAAGAACAGCAGTGTCCTCTGATGCCTGGTTGGTTACTGGGACACAGGCTTCCCACCTTTCTTTGGGTTTAAATGCCCAGCACAGAGTTTATTGTTCAAAGCTGGGTGCCAGGGGCTGTCACCAGTGATTAATGGATCCTGGGAGTCCTGTCAGCCCTGCCAGTGGCTCCAGGGGAGAGGGAACTGTTTGCAGGAAGCAAAAGTGAACAAAACGAGCTTTGGAAATGGCTGAGAGAGGCAGGTCCTTCTTTATCTCTGGGTGTGATTTGGGGCCAAAGAGCCCTGATAAAGGGAGCTCAGTTAAAAAGAGAGGAAAACAAAAAATCATAGAATGGTTTGAATTGGAAGGATCCTTAAAGACCTTCTAGCTCCATGCTCTCTGCCAGGGGATCAGATGTCTGTGCAGGCACATCTTCCATTAGACCAGGCTGGAAAAGCCATCCAAAAACCCCATGGCAAAGCCCCACAGCTCACTTGCTAGAAGAGGTGTTCTGAGGAGAAAAGAGGTTTTGTTGCTTCTGCCAGGGCCTCATTCAGTGCTGCTTGGCTGCCGTGGAGTATGGGGCAGACTGGAAAACTGGCTGGGAAAAGTAGAGCAGTGTTGGGCTTAAAGATCCCCTTTACTGTGGGGGACAGGGATGGGTTTGGGCTGCCCCTGGCATCTTGTGGAATTTCTTTGGAGCTGATGGGAGAGGCTGGAGTGGCTGTAAGGGGGAAACATTGCCTGCCATTAGCAGGTGCTGTGGGCAGTGGCTTCAGGGGAAATGAAAGTTGGGGGTTTTATCTTAACCTCTAAAGGTGTTCAGCTCCCTGCCTGTCACTGCTTGGTTTGACAGAGTCCTCAGTCCCTAAATTGAAGCAGGGATTTGGGAGCCCTATGTTTACAGTGTGTGAAGTTCTTACAAGGTTGTTTCCACTCTGAGCAGACATTTGATGTCTTTCCATGCATCCACAAGGATCTCTGTGCCAAGGATAGTTATAGTACATACTTCGTGAGAACATAAATATTCATATTTCCTATAGCATTAGGAAGATATTAATGAGGGTTGCATGCAGTTGTCAGTCCAAAAAAAGAAAAAGAAAAAAAAACCTGATCTTTTTGCATACCTTTAAAATTTGGTCTGATCCTGGCATCATATCCTGAAGTTCGCCCCATCAACTTATCCAGGAAATCGGAGGGAGACATGGGTTTGGGGGCAGATCGAGCTGCTGCTTCAGCTTCCTTGGAGGCTGCCAGGCTGTGCAAGTAGAAATAAAAGGAGGTTTCAGTGTGTATCCCATGCTGGGGAGGGCTTGGGGTCCAGAAACAGAGCAGTCAGCATCTTATTCCTGCTGAGGCAGGATGGGTACCCATGTGAATTCCTAATGAGGCTGGTCTCAGCTAATTTGTTTGCCCAGCCCAAACATCTCCAAATACAGAATCCCAGCTGCCACCAAAGTAGAAAAGAGATGATGAGCAGTGAAAATCCTTTTGTGAGTTTAGGTATAGCTTCTTGGTGTGCCACTAAATTACAAATGTGAACTCTGGCGCTGAGCTCCACAGGTAAAATACACTCTGAGATTAGCCTGGGGCAGCAATTACTGCTTAATTACAGGGCAAATAGCAAGGAGCATATTCAGTACTCTGACAGAATGATTTTCCAAAAGGCAGGTAGGATCAGAGAAATGTGGAGTTTGAGGTTTAAATGAGCACCACGTGATGGCCCAGCTGGTGCAGAGCCCCTGGGGCTGGAGGGGAGAGGGGTGGCTTTGCTGATCAGCCCAGCCTTTGCTCTTGGTACCTGCAATGCAGGCTCTGAGTTCAGCACAGAACTGGAGTGTCTGGAGTGTGATGCTGAAATTTTACTCATGGTGGGTTGAAGATGAAAGGAAATGGAATCTTTCTGGGACCTGGAAGGACTCCAGGGCAGAAAGAGAGAAATCACAAATTTATCCGTAGAAGACAGAAACCTATGGCTGGCAATGTACCTCCTGACTCGATGGAGTCTGCAAGATCTGCAGGGTGATGGTTTGGGCTTAGGAAGTCTGTTGTTGTCATCACACAGGAGCAAGTGACCCTTGGTATTAGGTGCCCGTTCTCAGCTTTGCAGGAGGGTTTGACTTCCTAGACAGGAACAGACGCTATTCAGTACCCTCCTCCTGGCTGTATGGTTTCTACTTGAACACCAGCCTGTTTCTAGGCTGCAAATGTTGAGTAAAATTGCCTAGATTATCCAAGAAATCCCCCAAATCACCTGTGCCATGTGCTTAGGGTGAGCCTGTGGGATCAGGTGCCTGCTGCTGGGGAAAGCCTGCAGGCAGCGTTGCAATGCAAATGCACAATGAGCCAAAGGAAGCTGCTCAGGAGGAAGTGAGGCCATTGCTTCACACTCTGCAAAACTCCTGAATTTTTTTAAGTAAAAAGGCTGTGTGGGAACGTTGAGGAGCCTCTGGCAGAGCAGCTGGGAGGTCCAAGGAGGTTTACAACAGGCAAAAGCTCTTTGGCTACACGTGTCCTCACTAATGACACCAGAGCCCTCTAACAGCACGAAAGGCTCACCTTGGGAAGTCTCTGCAGGAGTAGTGCTAAGTACTGACACAAGATCTTTTGGGAAGAATTTGGGACTGTAACTATGCATGGTGTTAATGTGATCCTACCCCCTAAGATGAGCTCCTCCAATGCAAGTTTGTGCTGAAACCCCAAAGAGACATGTTGCCTTGACAAAGCCTTGATAAGAGCATTTTGAACCATTTGATTCCTCAGAACTTTAAAAAATCAGATGGGTTTCAACAATGTATAATTTCAAAAACAGGAATCTGGTAATCTGCATTGCATTAACTTTCTTTTCTGGTGTCAGCAGTGATGGCTTGCCAAGCCTTGGTTTTCAATCCTGCAAACTCACAACTGCAGTCTGGCTCCTTTTGCAAGTTGCAACAGAGATCATTGATTCCTGGATTTTTAACTGTTAAAAATAATTTAATTTGCCATGAAAAGGGGAGATTAATTCCAGATGACTTCCAGTGAGAGCCTAAAACCAGGATTTTATTCACTCCTTTGTGTACTCCCAATCCACTCCCCCTGGACCACACCTGAACAGGCTGGTGCTTCTTTCTCGGGGGTGACCTGATGAGGTGTGGGCCTTGCTCTTGCTACACCCATGTCTCCTTTCCTGTCTTGTCCCCATCTCTGCCCCAAGAAAATATGCAAAGCAGAACCAATGTGTTTTGGGGTAAATGGGTGACTTTTTAAATTTAATTTGTTTTTAGAAGGAAAGCAACAGGGTGCAATTGATTTGCAAACGCAGAAGAAAGCTGGGAGTGGGAGGACAATCAATACTGGGCTTGACTACTGCATTCCAATGGAGTGTCTGCATGGCAATGAGTTCAGAGAAAAGATTTCAATTAAGCAGCAAATGACTTGGTAACCAAAGACTTCTGCCACTTCAGCAAGATGCCAGACAGTGCAATACACTGATTTCTTCTCATTAACTGTAGACTGGATGAAGCATATGTAAATGGAAAATGTGTGTGGGAGGGGAGAGGCAATACAAACCTAATAGGCATCTAATAATCTTTAAGTGGAAAAAGATAATTAAAAACTGCAATTCCCCTGGCATTTGTTTTAAAAAATGAGGTGGAAAAGCACAGAAATCGGTACCCATCTTTCCTGTAAATTCAGTGTGAAAGCCTCTATTCAATATATTCACCCCACTCCCAGTGAGTGAGTCTGTATTTCTTGGGTGCCATTTTCTGATCCTTTCTTTATCAAAATTGCAAATACATTAATTTCATGGGCTAACTTCCTGCATGGAAACAAATATTTGGACAACTGGAGCCAAGAAACCTCTGGAATTTCTGGGAGAGGACCACCCTCTCACAGCCCCACTGCTTCTGCAGCTTCATGCCCATCCCTATGATGAGTCCCTGGGAGCATCTTTGGGGATGTGCTGAAACTGTCACACCAGGCTTCAGTGTCTTGATGCATGTTTTAAAATCTGTCTGGCTGCTGTGTGGTGTTGACTTGGGAATGGTGAGTTCTGAGTTCCCTCCAGTTTGTTTGGTTATGAGATGCTTTCCTAAAACTTGACTCCCCCTGGATGTAACAAGAAAAGGCAAGAAAGCAAAGCATAGGGAGCAGCAAAGCCTTTCTAGAAGTAGGCAGCTGAGTCTACTCTCTATCTTAGAAATAATGGCAGAAAACACCACTGGGAGCTGCAGAGAGGCTGATCCACCCCACTGCTTTAGGTGGATGGATTCTAACAGATCCCCAAAAATCTTCACTCTGGTTGTGACAGCTGAGGTTTGCAATAGCAGCTTAGCTCAGACAGCACCCAAAAAATCTGCCAGCTTCCTCTGTCTTCCAGGACTGTCTGGACTAATGGTTTATGTGCTGCCTTTGGAGCTTTCTGGGAGCTTTCTTTCAGTCCTTCCAGAACACCCTCGAAAGTCCCACAGGACTGTTCGTCTCCTGGCTCAGCAGAGCCGAGGAGAGGGAAATTGCCAAGTGGTTTGAAAATTATTGGCAGTGGAAGAGAGTTGGAAATTCAGTGTGGGTTTTTGTGTTGCTGGGAGAGAAGATTTATTCTGTGAATAAACAAAGGGAGGCAGAGGCTGTGACAAACCCACGGAGGATGGAGTTTGCACTGGTGTAAGAGTTGTCTGAGCGTCTCAGCGCATTTTAATAGCAGTCAGACAGAGGCTTATCTTATTTATGCTGCTCTAATCCCTAGTGGATCTGGCTGAGAAAGTGCCATCAGGCAATCATCACAGCAGCTACAATGGGAAGGATCTCTTCAAAGGGTCGATGAACTAGCATAATCTTTTGTGATATTAATGCTGGCGTGTAAGCAGACACCAGCAAGCCCCCGGGAGGTCCGGCCCACGAGCAGGATGTGAAAGTGGTGGAGATGAGCAGCCCAGCAGCTCAGGATTGCATCCCTTGAAACAGAGCAGTCAAGCTTGGCAGGACACCTATTGCTGGTTTTTCTCAGCCTATACAGGCACTGTTTACTCTGTCTGCATCATTTTGTTTCAGTTAAACAGATGATATATCCTTATAAACAATTACTTGGTTTAGAAAGTGGCTATTCTGCAGTCTGGATGTGTCTGTCCACTTGATTCCTGGCTCCCCAGTTGGCTGTTTTGCTGTTTCCTTCTCTTCCTCCTTTCCCACTTGCAGGATCCTTGAGCAATATTTTCATACTTCTTTTTTTTTCTTTTCTTTTTTTTTTTTTTTTTTTGGCTGTGGGCCATGGTTGTCCATCTAATTAAGTCCAACATCACAAAATGCCCTGTTCTGGCTGAATGCTGATACTGAGAAATATATTTTTCTTTTCTTCTCAAAGAGGAGTGATGAAGGAATTTAATTAGCACAGGGCCTCTATTCCCTTGTCAAATAATTTAATTGTTAATCATTAATTCTGAGTGTAAAAAAAATTATGTCTGGCAGCAGAAACAAACTGTTGCAAAACAAGTGTTTGCAGAGGAAATATCTCTCTGCAAAATGTGGAAGGCTCAGGTTCCTGTGAAGGTGAAGTGGTGCCACATCAGTAGCTCCAGAGGAGTGGGATCTCTGCAGGTTGGGGAGACAGAAGGTCCCTCACCCCCTTCCCTGGTTCTGTGCTGCTCAGCAAAGGTTTCTGGAGTGGTTTGTTTGGGGTTTTTAAATTTTATTTTTGAAACACAGCAAACCAGAGACCTTGGCCGGGATGTGTTGGGAATAGGGTTCAGGTGAGCTGCCTCACACATTTGTCCTTCAAACGTGACGTGTTCTTTCAGTAGATGTCCCAGGGGAGGGAAATATCCAGCAGGTCTGAGGCAGGCTGAGGTGTGAGGAGTAACTGCTTCCCCCATTACCTTCAAAGCCAGGCTAGGGCTGTGCTGGGGCTTGGGGACATGGGAGAATTCATCAGCTTTGTTTTATTGACTCCAGCAGGCTCTGGGAGGTGCAGCTGCACAGGGAACATCAGATGGCACAGAAAGGCATCGTGCTGCCCATGATTAACAAGTGCAGCCCAGGGTAACTCTCTTCTTCCTCTTCCTGAGCCCTCTCCCTGGGCACAGAGGCCCCTGAGCAGCTCCTGGAGCTCAGCAGAGCCCAGCCTGGATTCAGAGGATGCTGGGACTGCCTGCCTCTCTCTTCTCCTCTGCAGCAGGAAGGACAGATTGTCCTGGCAAAAAGAAAAAGGGGCAGCCCTAAACTCTGCACCCAGACATTTATTTCTGACTGCATACCAACATGTTTTCTGGAGGGGAATGCTGCCAGACCCTTGCTGGGAAGGCTTGGCACAGACTGCAAGCAGACTTTTTATTTTAATGATTAGATTTACTATCAAAATTAATAGCACAATCAATATTGATATGCAATTCAATTAAATAGGATGAAACTCATTGCCTGCATGTTTTTTCTCCATCACCTTGTCTGAATTTCTGGCCTGCAGCATTAGAGGTGGAAAGGAGATGGAATAGTGGGAGAAGAGAGCCCCAATGCTGAATTTTTGGCCTATCCTGGTGTTGAGTAGAATGGGCTGTGAGCGTTACAAATGTTCTGGTGGCACAGGAGTGATCTCAATCCCTTGGTGGTGCTCAGCTGCTGGCATATCACAGCCCTGGTGTGTGGGTGTGGGGTGTACTCGGGGTGAATTTTAAAGTTAATTTTCACAGGTGGGAAGGAAATTTGGGGATGGTTGTTTTCTTAATTCAGCTGAGTGTTTATGCAGGAGAGGCAGGCAGCAGGCCTGAATAGGGGAACAGGATAGGAAAGTAGATGTGTCCAGTGAGGCTGGAGAAATGCAGAAACTGAGAACCTGTGGAGAGATTTCACTTTGAGAAAGAAATGGGCAATGAGTTATTATTTGTCTCCATTAGTGGCAGGAGGATGGGAACAGGAAAGAAAGAGTAGCTTTGTTAAATGTTTCTGTCCTGACTGTCTGTGCTCAGTTGCTGTGAGCTCTTTAAACCAGTTCTAGCCCTTGCACCAGAAGTAACTGCATTGCAGTAGTCACAGGAGGTAATCAGTTAAAGTTTTAACCCAAAGGATCCCAAAACACTCTCAAAGGTCCTGCACAACCTATGTTGTCAGTGGTCCCTGTGGCTGTATGTGAGGAGAGGAGCTGGGAGGCCCTTTTTCATGAACCTCGGGGAATTAACCCTCTGTGATCATTCCCATCCAGGGAAAGCTGCAACAACTTTACTGGAGTGAGAAAAATCTCTTCAGACTGCAGCATTCTGGTGTCTCTGTGCTCTGCTGCCACGTTCCTGCAGCCCATGGCTCCTCTGCCATATGGCAAAACACTCTGTCCAGAACTATAAACCATCCCAATTACACTGATTAACTCTATGGAAAGACACCAGCACTTGGAATATTTGCTGACGCTGCCTGGACAGAGCAGTAAGAATAATAATAAATGACTACACAATTGGCTGGGGGGGAGGAGAAATCTGCATGTTTTATATAGTTTGGAATAGCACAGGGAGACCAATAAATTGTATGTCAATAATGTTCAATTTTGTGCTGGGTCTCTGCTCCTCACAAGGATTGTTGTGTGGTCGCTCTTGCTTATCACATACCAAAAAGTGTTTGTTAAATTAATTTTTGAGCCACGGGCATTATCTCTATCAATTTTCTCAACTATTCCCTCTTCCAGAAGGATCTACAGCTCTTGGAGCCCATGCAGTGACTTTCTGGGGATGTATGATCCTAAACCTCAGAGACAGGTTTGAAAACAGTTCAAACAACAGAGAAGCACAAGTCAAAACTCAGGTTTTACCCACTTGTGAGATAAATCCAGCACACACCAGCATTGACTCTTACCTGTGCCTATACTGAGAGGCTTACAAAAAAAATAAAGTCATAATCGCTTTTTGTTTTTTGTTGAAAAACAAAGGGGAAAACATCCTTGCAAAGACAAAAGCATGTGTCTGTAGCTTCACACACACACACTGAATATTCCTTTTAAAGTCAGGAGGGCTAGTCAGATATTCAAAGCTGTACATAAACAGCCCTCCTGAAGGCAGTAAATAAAGGTGGAAAACGTCTTAACAAGACGAAACTTCATAATCTAGGTAAGAATATTCTCTTTGCTGATGTGCTCCTGATTTGGTGTTTGGACAGAGAGCTGCAATGGGAACCTCAATTGACGTCAGAGGGTTTTAGATCACAGAGCAGACAAGTGTCAGAGAATTACGAGGAGAGTGGATGCTCTGCTATCTATAGCTCTGCAGCCGCGCTCTTGGGTGCGTGTTCATCAGTTCAAATGGCTCGCTACGGCAGCTCTGTAAAAATTAGTTTTAGTTTAAGGATTTATGCTGCTCGTTAAGATCTTATAAGGATGTTGTAAGGGTTTTTTTTGCTAAATCAGAAGTGGTATGAATAGAATTCTTTTAAGAGGTGTGACATGCAGTTCTGAGGGGTGGTGGATTTTATCTTCTGAAATGGAACTTTTTCCTGCATATCCTTTGAAGAGGTCTCCTGAGCTAACCTGTGTAACCTACCTACAAAACTGTGGGTCCTGAGGTAAAACCAGGGCTCTCTGATGAATTTTGTGCTGTGCAAAATGAACTGTGTGATGGGAGCACTCATGTTGATATTTTCTGATGGAATTGATCATTGTCATTGCAACACAAATACTCTGCTAGACTTGAATGTTCCCTCTGTGCCATCTGTGATTCCTGATGTAATTCATCAGTTTATTCCTGAACAATAATGAAATGTATCTTCTGGACTGTATGGCTAAGCCCTGGGTCTGCTGCCCAGAAGGGATTTTCTTCTCCTCACTCCTGGTGCCCTCTGACTTTGTTTTGTCAAGGAACTGAAGAAACCAAACTCCATCTTTTCAGCCCTGGTGGAGGAAGAACAAGTTGTGTTTGATGAGGCTGCTGCTTTGTCAGCCCTGCTGCTGGGAGATGATTTCAAAGTCCACAGCTCTGTGTCAGGGTGTGATGGATGGGGCTGGAAACTGGACAATGCTTGCAATTCCCAGGCCCATGGGGTGGCAGGAGAGGTGGGAAACACACATTTTGGGTTGTAAATGAGATCTTGGGAGACCTGGTGCAGGAAAGAATTCTGTGTTGCGTGTGGGTGTGCCAGCAACTATTGCCCTGGTCTGCAATGCTTCCAGAGGGTGAAAGCTCTGGAGCAAACAGAGACAGGATTGTAAACATACCCCTCAGAATATCACATTTTCTCCATAGCCTGTCTTCACATTCTTACAAGGAAAGGTTCCCTCACCCAGCAAGCCAGAGGTTCTCCACTCCTCACTGAGCTGATACCTGTGGTGAGCACATCCTGCTGCAATGGGGGACTGCACCAACATTGCACAGGCACTGCTGGCACCAGCAAGGACATCTGGGGCTAGGGCTTTTTTAAAGGGTGCTGATAACAGCTGGCCCTTGCAAGCTTTCAGGTTTCATAACTCTCCCATAAAAGAGGAGAGGAGGGGGCTCTACTCGAGGCTTTATACAATTCATCTCTCTACTGGCATCAGCTGAAATAAAAGAATAAAAACAAAATTGGAAGAAATCAAGTAAAGGTGAGCAAAGCATGATTTTGTTTGGATTTCCTGCAGGATTCCTGGCTCAACTGCGTTTTGCTGCTGAGCCAGGCGAGCGTGGCAGTGGCGAGATCCACCCCGATCCCACTTGTGCTGCTGTTTAATTGATTTGTGTGTTTGCTCCGGCCCTGCCGGGGCTGGGGACGGGATTTGCATTCTGGGCGAGTGGTGGCAGGCGCCGCTGGCAGGGCGAGGGGAGCTGCTGTCGGCTGCTCTGCTCTGAAGGCTGCCCGGGGATGATTGATGGCACTGCAAGCCCTGCTGTTCCAGCCATGCGACACTCCTGGCTTGGCAACCCCCGTGCTCTGTTCCCTCTTCACCCACCCCACAGTGAGGCACTGATAAACACAAGAGGGTTCCCTGGCTGTCTGCTAAGGCACTTGGGTGTTTTGTCTTTCTTTTCCTTTTCCCCCCCCCCCCCTTTTTTTTTTTTTAATTTAGCATACTGGGAGCCTTAATGGAAGAGTGAAGAGAAATCAAAAGGAAAGCTGGGGTGCTAAAGTGCTTTCTTTTATTTTGCCCTCCTCAAAATATAATTTTTAAAGGGCTGGCTAAATTGAGATTTCTCCAGCTCTTCTTGCTGGCACTCACAGCCAGCAGAGATGTATTTACAGGATGCCAGGGGTGCCCATGGAGCACCAGATGTGGTGCAGCTCACTGGGGTGCATTGTATGGACAGACTAAATGCCTGCATAATGGGAAAAGCTCAGCTCCTGTGGACAATGGGTGCACCTGCCTCCATCTACCTCTGCTCTCTGCAGGCCCCCTCTGGGCTTTGGCCTTGCTGGGGGGAGGACAGATATTGTATTTCTGGATTTTTTCAGTTTTTGTGCGTTAGTGTCTTGAAGCATCAGAGAGATTTAAGAGCAGCTTGGGGGTGTGTTTGTGATCCACAGCACTGCATCAGCTGGGCTGTATCAGCACTTTCCAAGAGGGGAAGGGAACTGGAACATTTTGCACCAATCTTGGCTAAGAAATCCCAATGCAAACCACCTCCTCTGGAGGGAAATGGTTTCTCTTCTGTCTGCCTTTGTAAACACAAATGTAAATTGTTTGGATACTTTGGGGGAAGGGTGAGAAAAAAGAAATTGGTGATTTTTTTTTTCTCTTTAAAGGATACTGACCTGTTGAATTAGCAATAGTTTGGTGCAATGCAAAAGTTGCTCTTTCTTGGGCTGTGCAAGTAGGTCTAGAAGTCAGCAGCCAGTCTGGTGCTGTTTTCTGGTCATGGCTGCTAATGTTCCTTCCAGTGCCTTGCAGGAGGAAATCCTGCTGCTCTCAGCTCTTTATTTTGCTTCCTGTATCCCAAGCTGATGTTGGGGTTTGGTATGCTGTTGGTTTGGCTTTTTATCATTTTGTAGGATTTTTTTTTTTCCAAACTAAAGTTATCAAAAGTCCCTGGAATTACTTTTTTTGTCCATCAAAAAATTGAATCAAACTGTGGTGGGTGGGGAGGGTGTGCTGGAATGACATTTTTAGCTTTTGAAAGCTCATGATGAATCCTTTTTCTTGGATGGTGTGAGGTGCACAAGTGCAACCATAGTTCATAAAAACCCCAATAATTTGTGCTCTTCCTGATAGATAAAGGTCAGTAGAAACATGCCAGGTAATGAGAGCAAAAGGGTAATTTACTGGAAATAGTGAAACCCTGATTTAATGTGCCACAACAGTGAGAGCTGATACTGGCAAATAAACCAGATTTAAGTCATCATTTGTAAACAGCCTATCTGTTATTTTAACACTGATCACTTTGGGATCTCAAAAAAGCTCCAGGTTATAGAAAATTAGCAAGTGAGAATAGGTGATGTGATTTGACATAATTAAATATTGTGAGTTTGTGTGATTTTTAGAGCATGATTTATTTTTAAGACCCTTGTCTTTCATCAGTAGCTAAATAGCAATTATGTTCATTAGGTGGTCTGACATCTTGTTCTTGACACTGGAATTTGGAGAGTCTTTTTAACCTGCATGCTGGAAGGAAATGAGAACAGGCCTGTCTGCTGGTTTCCTATTGCAGATGAATGATTGCTGCTCAGTGCTGGGATAATAAAGTAATTTAATTTTGGACATTGATTAACTTCTTAATTCAGATGTTGGGATCCTTTTCTATCCAGGTCAGCTCATGAGGTTTGGTGAGATGAATTTCTTCAGCTCACATGGGATGTGTTTGCCCAGTACCAGGGGGAGCTGCCCTGTGCTGTTTCTTTCCTTTCTGGCTGAAATCACTTGGTCAGCAGCAGAGTGAATTCCTGAGCCTTTTCCTGAGCCTTTTCCTGCTGTTAAACCTGGAACACTCCCAGTCAGAGAGCTGCTGATTTGCTTCATACATAAGGGTCTCTAACACCTCTTATGGGAGTAGGAGAATAAGAATTCCCATGTCTAAATTGTGTTTTTGAAGGAAGTCCCTGTAGTGCCTTTTCACGCAGGGGCAGGGTCTGACCATTCCCTCCACATTTCCATCTCTTTTCAGAAGCAGCTCCTCTCAGGTAATTAACAGTAAATCTCTGTTCTGCCAGAGGGACTTGCTGCAGAGTGGGGTAACGTTCAGAGCCAGCCAAGGTGGACAGCCAGCCTACATTACCTAAAATCTGCACAGCACCAGTGCCTCAGAGACCAAGGGTGTTTCATTAGTCCACGTGAGAAACTGCAACATTCACCTCCATGGTTTTGATAAGCAGCTTGGTTATTTAGGGTTTTCCTGCTATTTGTACCCAACCAAAGGTAGGGAGAAAAAGAATGGTTTTTTTCAGAGACATTTGTGAGCATGTCTTTTGCTCTGAACCATCCACAGGGCAGGTCTGGAGTTGTTTAAGGTAGCTGTTTGGCTAAGAATAAGGTTAAGACTAGGCTGTTAGAAAGTGGTTTGTGCAGTTTACGTTGATTTGCCTTAAATGCAAGGGTCAGGATGGATGGATCAAAGTTCCTGCAGAAGGTGGGGTCCCAGATGTTTTGTGCTTTTCATGCAATGACACCAAATTAATCTTTCTTTACAGAATGATTTATAAGAGTTTCTAGAATTGTCTACATCATCACATTGTCAAACCTTGGCTCTGTAACCCTTTTAGCAGGGTCTCTAAAGGGGTTATTAAAGGTTGCAGACCATAGCAGCTAAAGAGTATCCTTAGAACCATCTGGTCCCAGACTTTGCTAAATTATTTTTATTTCATGGAGATGAGGCACTCTGCAGAGGAACAACAGGTCATAAGGCACAACTTCTAGTAGATTTCAGTTAGCACAGGGAAAATAATCTGTGACTATTGAGAATATCTGTTACATCATTTATCTTGTGGCTCTGGAATGTCTGGTTAGGGCTTCACTCTGTAATGTTACCTCTCCCTGCAGAGCTATAGCAGGAGCCTTAGAGATATGGTGCAGGTTATTCCTCTCATTATCCCCCTGCCTTTTCTCTTGTGGCATTTTCAAGGAGATGAAAGCAGCAGCTCTCCAATCATCCCCTTTACTTGCCAAGAGAGTTTTAGGAGAAGGTTTGTTCATGGATTTTGGTGGGTTTTTTTTCCTCCCCACAAACTTGAGGCTTGATGTTCACAGTGGCACCTTCTTGTTGTTTAGAAACTGGCAATGAGGAGCTCTGTTACTGACAGGAGGGAATATAAACATGCCAGTTGGAGCAATCCAATAGGGACTGAGGCTGGCAGCAACTTTTAGCCTGTGACTCACTTGGAGCAGTTGCCTTGAATCACTCCTGCTAGCTGACAGATTGCTGTTCAGAAGGGGCCAACCCTGATCTTGAGTCATGAAGGTCTGCTGATTCCTGATATTAGGACCAAAATCAGGCCCAGAGACTTTCAAAGCCTCACAAATCAGTGTCCATTTGGGAGAGGTGTCAGTTCTAGGGCATCTTTTCTCTCCTAATTTGATAAGGGGCATTCCTACCTCCAGCTTACACAGTGGTGTTTCTAAACCATTACAATGTATTACAAACTATTAAAATGTAATGGTACCACAGAAAGTCCAGGCAAGATACCACAGGATAAGGGACCATTTCATTCTGCATGAGGGATTTCACAGCTGAGCATTCAGGGTGTGTAGATAGACTTTGGGAGAATGATTGATTCTAAATGTCTCCACAGATATAAGCAGGACATCTGGAAATCCCAATGTCCAATGTTGCCACAAACCATTCAATTTATTTTAAAGAACTAGCACCTTGTTTTACCTAGATACCTGTAAGGAAAGCTTGGCCAAACAAACTGTTCTGCTCTCCCATCCCAACCCAGTCCCCATCCCTGTCTCTGCCAGGATCCCAGTAAAAGCCTGAGTCACAGCTAAGTGACTGCAGTCTGGGGAGGCAGCTAGCAGGATGGAAAGTGCTCTTCCATAAAGAAAGGCATGTCAGAATAAGCCACATATTACAAATTCCTTCTAAAACACCCCAGCTGGAACAGAAACAAATATTATATTGGCAATACTGTAATGTTTGCATTCACACACCAGCTGTTACTCTTTCCCACGGGGTCTTGTTTTTTAAAAGGCTGGTGGAGGACATTTTTGTTAAGCAATAAATCTAGCCTTAATTTCTATATTGGCTTATTTTCCTGTATGGGCTATATATGATTTTCCTTGGAACATTAGGTTTTCTTTTTTTTCTTTTTTTTTTTAAATATATATTTTTGTGATATATGTACTAACATGTAATGGATTCTCTTTCCAGAACATCTTTGACAGACTGACAATAAAGCGAGGTGCACTTTGTAATTCAAAGCAATGTGTACTTCTCTTATGGATTATTGGATTATCAGATTTGGGTTTGTTAAACACCTTGTACGGCTGAGTGCAGGAGTAATTGACACACTAAATTTAAGAATGACTGTTAATTAATAAACTTCTCTTACTGAAACTGAAATAGCAAAGCTATTCATGGACTAGAAAGGATGCTAGATTTTTGGCCTGTAATAAATTGAACACATAACACAAAGTGGGAGAGAAAAAAGAAAAACGTTGAGTAAAATCAGTTCTGAGCTAGAATTACTGATTGGTTTCTTGTTTGTTTGTTTGTTTGTTTTTTTTATAATGTATTTCAAAAATGATTGCATTATATAAACCAATTTAATTTCATCCTTTCCCTGTAATTGAATTAAAACAGTTTCAAATACTCTTAAATGTTGATTTTGGAGAAATTAAAGTTCCAGAAATACCTTTTGAATGCAATATGATGTAATGCCACATATTTCTTTGTATAATTAATAACACTACAACCCTTTGCATTAGAATCTGAAGTGACTGGCTTACCAGGGGTTTGAGTGCCCGTGACTGTGATTGATGTGCTGGGAACTGTCAATGCTCACACGTGTGGTGTGAAGCACAAGTGTGAGCAGGATCTGCAGGACGAGTGTGCATCAATTTCACTGCTCTGGCACTTCAGAGGAGACCCAGGCAGAGGCTTCAGTACCAGGGACATAGCAAATGCAAGCTTGGAAATACTCCTTTTTTCTAGTTATGTGGTTTTCCTTTTGCTTTCTGGTGTTTGCATTGTTTAGTCTTGTTTCTTTTCTTTTCTTTTCTTTTTTTTTTTTTTTTTTTTTTTTTTTTTTTTTAACCCAATACTTCCCCACTGTTGAGCTAGGAGTTTATTGCACATCCATTTGCTCTCTGTCAGCCCATCCCACTGTGCAGGGCTGCAATACACTTGTGTCTAAGATGAGAAAGGATGGCACTGAAGTGTTGATTGTTGGGCACTGCTTCTCAGAGATTGGTGATTTTAGTTATTTCTAGAACTCTTGTTTTACCTAACAAACATTTACTGCTTTGAGTTCATGAGACAATCTTGCTGTCTTCTACTTTCTGTGGAATTACAGGAAAAAGTGAGGATATTCCATTTTTTTAAACCTAGAAACACTTCTATGTTCAAAAGGAAAGAGAATGCTAGCTCAAAGTCTGGCCAGTATCAGCAGGTCTGCTACCATAATTCATAAAATAATAAGTATTATGCCAATGATTTTATGCAAATGATGTCTGTGTTTTCACATTAAACTACAAGATGAGACTTTGGCAAAACACAGAAGTAAGAGCCATGCAACTGAATTGAAGGCTGAGACTGATGAGCAAGTTCAGGTCATGAGACAGGGTTTTTTCTCCAATTGCCTATATCTGGTGTCTCCCACTTGCTACAGCAGACTGCATTTTTCATTGAAATATGGAAGTTTTTACCATCCATACATTTTATCCATTTAATAAAAGCGCTGCAACGATAGATGGACAAGAAACAATTCCTTAAGACTAAAGCTGTCCCTTCTATCTTAGCCTTAATGAGAAACTGAACACATCCAAACCAGAATCAAAATACAGCTTGGTGATTATGGGCACAACTGTAAAAAGCTGCCCCCATCCCCTTTGGCTTTCATTTAGATTCTGCAAAGAAGGAATATTCAAAACAACATGAAAGAAAAAAAAAAAGCTGGGAGGGAAGAAGATAATTCTTTGCTTTTGGTGATTTTAAACACAGACAGCTAAGGATAGAGAGTGAGCCCTCAGAGGCAGGCACTGAAAGCATCCCACGGAACTCACCTGCAGCCTGAGGATGGGGAGGGGGCGAGGTGGGAATATTTACCCGGGCAAATTCAAGTGCAGCATTGCCAGCCGCCACTAGCTGTCACTTTGCAAGCAGCCGGGGTCGGTGTTTTCAGCACTGCGGTTAGCGAGATTGCGGTGCTAATTAAACGGAGTAACTCCCGGAGCCGCCGAGCGTCCCGAGCCCGGGGCTGTGCGGCAGCGAGCCCGGGGCACCGAGGGGAGGCAAAGGGCAGCTCAAGGCAGGGCACAGCTGCGCTGGGCACGGCGCTCAGCCCGGCAGCGCTCCTCGCGTACGGCCGAGCCTTACCTGAAGAAAACGATCGTCTCCCACACGTAGACTCCGAGCGCGTTGACGTTGCACATTTTTCCAGCTCTCGCTGTTGTGTTGGTGTTGTTTTTTTTTTTTTGTACTCCGTGAGGGGTGGGCCGGTGGGGTTGGCCAATAAAGTACCCGGGCACTTGGGGAGAAGCGGTGGGGAGAGAGAAACAATCCCGGCGTGGCCGGGGCGCAGGCGGGCTCCGTTCAGCACCCGGACAGCGCCCGGCGCGCCCCGCTCGGCACCGGGGACAGCTCCGGCGGGCACCGGGGACAGCTCCGGCGGGCACCGGGGACAGCTCCGGCGGGCACCGGGGACAGCTCCTCCGGGCGCCGGGGACAGCTCCGGCGGGCACCGGGGACAGCTCCGGCGGGCACCGGGGACAGCTCCTCCGGGCACCGGGGACAGCTCCTCCGGGCACCGGGGAGAGCTCCGCTGGGCACCCGGACGGCTGCGCCGGGCACCGGGAACAGCTCCTCCGGGCACCGGGGAGAGCTCCGCTCGGCACCCGGGCAGCTCCGCTCGGCACTCAGCCCCGCTCCGCTCCGCCGCTGCCTCGGCTCGTCCCTCCTCCGCCGGGGCCCCGCGCCGCCACTGCAGTGCTGCTCGGGGCCGGGGCTCCGGGCTGCCCGCACGGAACCCTCCCTTCAGCGGGATGTCGCTCCGGACATCAGGCTGGCGACAGGGGCGGACGCAGCGGGTGTAGGTTTGCCATCAGGGTGCTGGCGGTGAGCTGGGCGGGGGGGAACGGCGACCCTCAAGAACCCAGGGTTTAATCCCCGCCGCTGCCCGGCGTGTCTTCCTAATTACATCCACAGGAATTTGTCAGCGAGGAGCCGTGCTGCAGTCCCGGTTGTGTCGCTTTCCTGCCCGCCGTTTGGCTGCTGTTGATTCCTGCTTCCTGGGCTATTTTCCTCCAGAATAAGTTATTGCTGCTGTAGGGAAGGTGTCCCATTGCTCAGGGCTAGAGTGGAGGGAAGCGAAGGGGAAGTTTCTTGGGAAGCACTTCCATTGTGCTGGGAAAGAAAGTGGCTCAGTGTCCTCCTAATGCATCTCATCTCCCCTCTGCCTTCTCTCCCTTGCTAGGACTCGCCAGATCTTGGGAGTTTCTTGCTGCATTAATTTACTAAACTAAAAAAAAAAAAAAAAAAAAAAAAAAAAAAGAAAAAAAGAAAAAAAAGAAAGGAAGGGAAAAAAAATGAGGGGGAGGTGGAGAGAGGGAAGGCAGAGGGGAGGGGGTAATTCAGCCTCTCCACCATCCCAAGGCCCTCCTCTTAGCTGTGCTCATTGGTCTCGGGGCTGAAAAAACTACTCTAGGATGTGGTTGGATAAATGCATGTTGTTCAGCAGAGGCCGTTAACCTTTAAAGCGCTGATACGTTTTGGTTTATTTCAAATTTTTAACCCGAATTGCTGTCTTTTTGAGAAGTCTCTGAAATCGTCTCCCTTGACAGGGCAAGCGAAATGTGCCTTAAATCTCCATCTCGTGGAAGATCTGCTTGGCTGGCAGCTGATATGTGTTGCTGTTGGCTTTTAAGGAATATCTCCGTGTTGCATTTCTTTTTTTTTTTTTTGTTTAGCTTTGATTTATTATTTTTTCCTTTTTCTCTTAGTTGGGGGGGGTTGTTTGGTTCTTGGTGTTTGTTTGGGTTTTTTTGTTTGATTGTTTGTTTGTTTTTGGTTTGTTTTGTTTTTTTTTTTTTTTTTTTTTTTTTTTTTTTTTTTTTTTTTTTTTTTCAAAGAGCTTTGGCAAACACCAGAGCCATCAAGGCCAGGGCAGGTAAGGAGCATTCAGTAGTTTCTTATCACAGCTCCAGCTGTGCTCACAGGGTGCTGAGCTGGTGGTTGGGGTGGGGAGGATTTGGCTCCTTGGTCACTTTGTCAGTGTCACTCAGCTTGGCTTCTAACAACTTCTGAGAATTGAAAAACTTAGCTCTCCTAAATAATACAGGATTTTTTTTTTTCCCCCTCTATTGTCCCGCTGTAATGGGATTATTCTTCTTTAAGTTCTGTTTTGTTTACTGGTCCTGTGCTTTGCTAGACTCCCAACGGCAAATATTAACTTTTAACCCCTGTTTAGCTGCCTATAATTTCTTCAAGGACTCTCCCTATCCCACGCTGAAGGGTGGGGGAGGACTGCTTTCTCCACCACTGTTGTAGCCACTCCAGGCTGGGAAATGACTAAGTTTTTCTTCTCCCTTTTCTTTGGGTTGCATCTCAAAGGACCTTACTGCCATACTAAAATTCACCTGATTTTTTTTTTATCCTCTGCTTGCTTTCTTTTTGTTTTTGTTTTTTTTTTTTGATTTTTTGTTTGTTTGTTTGTTTTGGTTTTGTATATTTTTTGTTGGTTTTGTTTTAAAGCAGTGTGTTTATGTAGTGAAG
Source organism: Cettia cetti (assembly GCA_013401135.1). NCBI lineage: Eukaryota > Metazoa > Chordata > Aves > Passeriformes > Sylviidae > Cettia > Cettia cetti. The sequence goes on from VZUI01041680.1 coordinate 26,194, forward strand.
CAGACAGAAATATCCTTTGGGTCACCATTCAAAAGAAAAGAAAGACCTGCTTGGCTTCTAGCCACTGGTACAGTGGGAATTTAATCGGATTTACTCCAGCTCCTGGGTCTCGGTGTCTGAATAGATTAATAACAGGCTCTGATTTCACCTTGTGGAGATTCCTGGGGACGTGACTCCTTGCAGCATTTCCTGCCTGCTGCTTGCTGGCTCCTCACTGTCCCGTCTCTCCTGACATTTATCCCCACACGGATGAGCCTCTGTCACTGTGCTTTTCCAGCCCCTGTGTGCTGACAGACCAGAGGAGGAGCTACAGACTGAGCGTTAACCGGACCCACACAGCAGGAAAGAAATGGTCGTTCCCTGTTTCTTTTTACTGGGAAGCAGTACAAAGAGCAGGAAGCAGAAATATCTCTTGGCATCTGTGGGTTAATTGTAGAGGCCGTCAGCCTTCTCATTCCCTTAGAAATGGAAATGGGCTCTGTAGGAGATGGGAATGTCTCATGTGATATTTCCCTTGCTTGCAAGTTTGATCTTTGTACCAAAGGTATCTGGGCTTGTCCCCACTTGCTGTCCTTGCACTCTCTTGGGCCAGGGGAGCAGGGGGGCTGTGCTTAAGATCAAAAAAAGCAGATAAATCTGTGTGTATATAGGATAAAAGCCTTCTTGATACTGTTGAAGGGTCTCAAAACTGCTTTTCCAAGAGGAAAGAACTTTTCTGCTTTGCTGTCATCTCTCCTGGTGGTGACGGTGACCAGGGGGCCCAAGGACTCTTGTGCTGATATTGAAATATTTCTTCCTGGTGGAGAGGAACAGGAACATTATTTGTGTTGAGATTTGGAGACATGGAGAAAAAAACCAGATTGCAACAGAGATTTGGAGCAGATCTAGGCATTGAGGTGAGGAAAACCAAAATGAATGTGAATTTAGGGATATGAGTTTTGTATGTCTTATCAGGATGATCCCAAAAGCTACCCACACTTTCTGCTTTACATTTTTGTCTATGCTGTACTATCTCACTCTTAATTGCTTGCCTTGGTACAGAGCCCTGTACTCTGCTATGTGAACATGTCAGGCCTTGGTCAGGATGATTTCAGTCCTTGGGATTCACATCCTCTAATTTAATCCCGTGATTCCAGAAACAGCTTCACTGGCTATAGCCCATCTATAGTTTCTGTGTCCTGTAGTTCCTGATGTTCTTTCATCTGTAGATATCTGTGATGAAGTTTCCCACATTTTTTCTGTACTACGCCAGATATTTAGATTTTTTTTTTTCTGTTCTCCAAGAAGTTAAGGGCAGATAAACTGGAAATAGGTCTGGAGATCGAATCATGGCTGGAAGTCGATTTTATCACTGTGACTTTAAGTCACCCTTGTCATCAGGTACTTCACTCCTTGGGTCAGTCCTGGCTTCCTCTTAGATCAGGTTTTAGCTTTCTCCTTGGTTTTGCTGCAGTGGTTTATCGTTTATTTTTTTAGGGGAAAGGTTCACTTGCCAGGTCTGCTGCTTTTTAAGCAGAGTCCAAATGGTTTTGAAAGGCATTCCTCTTTCTCTGGTGGCACTTGTACAAATTACAGAGTTGAAGATAACTTATCATTATGTCAAATGAGGCTCTTAAAATTAGAATTACCTGCTGCGTGTTCATCTTCTTGTTTTTAGTTTCAAAGGGGATGGGTCTTGTAAAACTTGCTTGTAGTGAAATTGTCTGGGAAGATTCTTTGTCATCATCTCTCTGGGCTGTGAGTGATGGATTCTCTTCAATATAAGAAACCACAAAGATAATGGTTTTAATTTGTTTTTCAGCACTGGACTAAAACTTGGGGACATCAGCTGGGAAGGGTGTGCACGAGGACTGACAAAAGCCAGGGAATATCTCTTTCTCTGGTTTCCTTCATGTGGCTCCTCCCTGATCCTTTCCCTTTCAGCAATGCACATGAAATTCTTCTCTGTGAAGAAAACTGTTCTTCCTGGTAGGCTGTGGCTTTTGTTTTTGATATTTGATAGAATTGCTTAAAGACAAGGAGAACACAGGCGGCTTTGGAAACGACTCTGTAATGAGATAACCATGCACTCTATGCTGAGAATTAACCCAAAATTCATTCACAACTGCAAGGTGATTTCATTCCTGATCTGTTTTCAATCTCTGGATTTTATAGCAGGTAGAGTAGCTTTAGTTTCTTCTGCTTGCTTTTTAAAATTCAAAATCTGATAATAAATTCATCATGGTGATAAACTCCTTCAAATTGACCATGCACTGCCTTCCTTCCCCAGACAGGAGTTTTGGTGAAGAGGTGGCCAGCACAGCATTATCTTGGGAAGTACATTAAAGTACACTCAGCATTATCTTGGGAATACTGAATCCATTATTGTCAGTTTGTTCTTTGGAGAATGGCTAATGAGGAAACAGTGCCCCAAGAACTTGGATTGTGCTTCCCAAGGCAGAGATTCAAATTGCTACAGCAGCACTACTTGCCTCTTTGACACTGAACAAATGAAAAACAAATTTTAAATTAGAGTTAAGTTCACAGATTTTTACAGACGGTTCTATAAAGTAATTTCCTATTCAGCTAATTTCCATGTCGAGTAAGCTATTTCTATGCAAGATGGTTCAAGTAAATACAATTTTCTTAGAAACTTGAGAACTTGGGATTTTTTTTTTTTATTTTTTTTTTAAGGATGTAGTTGCTGGTAAAATAATAACACCATAAAATGTTTCTGCAACAACTTTCTAACTTATAAAGTGCAGAAAAAGATTCTTTACTTAAAAGATGTACAGATGAAAGAGTTCATTGGAACTAATGTAAAGGTCCATCTTTTACTACTTTTGGAAGTATCCAAAGTTAAAAAGTATTTTTAGAACTGAACACTGATGAAAAGTTTGATAAATTCTCTTTTGATATGCACTGGGTTTCGAAAACAACCACTGGTGTCTTGCATGGGAAATTCAGCAGCCCAAGACTGGAAAGCTACCAGGGATGGAGGTGAGGGATTTGTGGTGTAGGTGATTGATATTTTTGACTGAAATTCAGAACAAACATCACTGTTTGATGGCCTATTACCCCACATGTCTTTAAAATTACAGGTCCAACTATATTTGAAGTTTAGTCCCACAACTTCCTCTGCAGACAGAGCAGTTCCATGGATTATCCTTGACCTTCCCACTCCTGGGCACTTTATTTCTTGACAAGTAGGGTAGGAACTGATTTCTCCTCATTGGAACCATGGGCCTCGTGGGCCTGGGGGTATCCAGCTGTGATCACAGAGTCTTTGGGAGGGGAGTGCAGCCCTGGGCTAGGGTGACTTCATGAGACACTGAAAGTTTTCAGGAGGCCAAGCAAAGATCTCGCAACATGGTTTGAATGTGTGTTTGTCCTCCCATGTCCAGGTTAAGGCAGTAATCCCCGAGGAAGAGGAAATAAAAAAGAATGGGTGGTTGCTTTCCCCTGGGAGCACTGAGTTATTAATAAATTTCCATGGGTTACTTGGTTGGTCTTCACAGCATCTTGCTTTTGCCCCTGTATTTTAGGCAGAGAGCACTGATGTAGGGCTGGGTTAGTAAGGACACCTCTGCACTAGATTTACTGATAACTGTTTCTGAAAGTCCTGGAGGGAGGTGAAAGGTGCCATTTGAAAATGTCAGCTGTGCCAGTTGAGATGCTTACCTCACCTAAAATCCTTGCCTCAGGTGCGGCATCTCTGCCTCAGGTGAAAGACAGAGAACAGAGAATTTAACGCATTTGCTAAGTTGCTTTTTATTGCCTTGGGCTACCGATTTCTTTGCAGCTTGTTGAGCTAAACCCTGTGAAAGGTACAAGGCCTCTTTCATGCCCTCCCTCAGCTCAGTGTTTGCCCAGGGCTTGGACAAAATTCCCCCCCATCACCTCCAGGGGGGCTGCAAAGCTTCTTCAGTGAGCTGTGATTCCAACGTTTTGTCTGATCCAACTGATCCACCAGCTGGAGGAGGGGATTAGCATGGGCCACTCATTGGGTTCTGCAAAGGGAATTTGGCAGCTCTCAACACTGACTTATCCTCTGCCAAATACAAATGGAGGGAATGCTCCTCTGAGATGAAGCTCTGCTTGATCATAGCGCTTGATAAAGCTCCTCCTCTAAATGACATTAATGAATGCAATTCCTTGATTTTCCTAGATCCTAATGATTAACTTCCTCTTGCACAGTGAGTATTCTTACAGGTGCATGTTGGAGAATCTTAGATCACAATTCTTTCTTCTCTAACTGCAAGATTGCTTTCTCTGCCAGAATCAAAAATCTCTTCCCTCTTCAAAATATTAAAATCACGATGGGTTCTAGTGACTCTCCAGGCAGACAGCTGCTGTGTCTACACTTCAGCTGACACAAAACCAGAGTGCTGCTGCTTGCAAGTTTTGCAGCATTGCTCTGTTCCTGGTTTTATGTGTTGCTTGCTGGCAAAGCCCAATGTTGCAAAGCTTTTGCAAATCCCTGCAAGCATCAGTGGCCTCTATTTATTGAAAGGAATGAATGCAAAAAACTCAGGGTGTAAACAGAATGGGTTTGGGTTTTTTTTGTAAAAATACACTAGCTCTGATTTTTTTTTCCCCCAAGCATCAATACAATTCTTTGCAAATCTTTGTAGCAAAAAATCAGAATGTTACCATGAATTTTTCCTTTGGATAGATCAGAGAAAAGAAACTCCAGCCTGTTCATCATGTTGCACCACATCGGCATTTTTGTCTTCTGTAGCTTTCCCTCCCCATGAAAATAGTTCTCTGCCAAGGCAATTGAACTGAACAGAAGTGATTTATGTAGTCTGTGCAAAGAGAAAAGGCTTTGTTAGATTTCAGGGAGGACATGGAAACACCGGGGGTGAGACACAGCTTGGCTGAGACATGGGAATCACAATCCTCTCATTAAATCTCCATGCCAATGACCAGAGCGGCCTCACTTTGCATTTGCTGCCTGATTACCGAGTCTGTGAAGCTGCTGTCTGGAAACAAAAAGCAGTAAATCAAAGCAATGGGCAGCTTTCAAAGGGGGCTGGAGGAGCTTGTGATGCCATGATCTCCTTTGGCTCATTGTCTGAACGTAGCAGACACCAAAACCTGTCCCTGCACATTTCTGCTTGCACCTTGAAGTGCAAATATCACTCAACTTTTAACTCTTCATGTCGTGTCATCATGGTCTAGGGGAGACTTCTCCTCATGGAAATAAATCTTCCATTCTCCTCCCAGATGACTTATCCACGGGAAAAGCAGTCCCTGCAACTGGTAGAGAATTTTGTTTGACAGTGTGGGCTGTGATAGGGAGAGAAAAGGAAGGAGTAGCTTTGGTTTGAAGCAGTTTATTTCAATATTAGGCAGAACTTTGGAGACAATCACCTGACTCTTGTATGGACAAAAACACTGGAGATATTTCTGATATGGTGCTCTTTGTACTCATAGTATTTTAAGTAGAAAAACTCTATCAGAAAACCAGAGTCTGATTACTGAAATAAATTTTGAAGAGCTCTATTGCATAGGCATGAGCTATTCTGATGCACTTCTCCTGGTATTTGAGAGGTGGCTAAATTGTCTGTGAAGGAATGACCAAAATATTATAATATATATATAAAACTACACTTGTGTATATAAATACATATACACATACATATATACATATATTTTTGTACTTCCAAGCTATTTTCTGGTGAAAATATTCCCGGGGAAAGTATACCAAATCTGAGCTGTGCCACATGTCCTGCCTCAAGGATATTCATATTAATTCCCAGGAATATCAAAGAACTTCCAAAGTCTCTTTCTCCCACATAAAAGTGACAACCATCTCTTTAGAAAAACTTCATGGATCTTGGACTTTTAAACAGGAAAGTACTCCTTTTTTAAAGTCTGTGACTTGAAGCTCTCTCCAACTTATTGAATTCCTCTGGATAACTCTTTGGATAAGGAACTGAGATTGAGATTTGAACCACTCCAGGATTTCCAGAGGTGAACTGCCAGGTTGATTATCTTTATCCCACATTCAAATAATCTCCAGATCCTGGAGCTGGGCCACTTCTCATTTAGCTGATGTTCCTCAAAAGCCCAGGGAATCCTGGGAAAGTCTCTTACAAGTTTCAGAATTCCAAAAAGCTCCAAAATCTTGGCAATGAGAACTTGAATGCTGTGCAGATTACACCTGGGGTAGTCTTTGCTCTCCCAAGGATGTGCTCAAGCTGTTGTCCAGTTGCAGGGGAGAAGAAAGTTCTGAGCACTTCTATGAGCTAAAGGGAACTGAAGCTTCCCAAGGATGCACAGCTTGGCTGGAGTTGGACAGGTCTGACTGGGAACTGTAAGGGAGGCACTCCTCTGATCTACCTCTTCACTCAGAATCGCTGGGAGCAGGTTAGTGCCAACAGAAATTATATGCAAGATGCTTTTCTAACATTGGTACAACACCATATTTCCCCCAGAAATTCTGCACTATTTTGATGGAAGGCCGAGGAGAAATCCAGTGTGAAATTGCCATAACAGAAGGTGGACAAAGTACTAAATGAAACAGGGTGTTACAGTGGGCCTGAATTGCAGGCTCTGCTCCTGGCACTGCATGATGTGATGTGTTTATTGTCAAATTAATTCCAGTTAACATTACACCAGCTATCCGTGGAGGGTGTAACTATACTCCTGGATAAAATCTGGGCCCTCTGGGGCCTTGCCTGTTAAACAGTTTGTTGGCCCAATAAACTGGCTCACATGGCAGTGCTGGATGCTGGAAATCAATACAGCTGCTCTTGCCTTGTCCTAGCACAGGAAGGGAAAGCTCCAGGGACTGATTAAGTTCTCTTTGCTGAAAAAGCTACTGCATCCTGAAACATTTTAAATAAATGCCATGTGTCTACAGGTAGTTCTGCATTTAATTCAGATTTTATAAGAGGCTTGCTGTACACTAAATAAATGCAACTTGATTATAAATAGCTTATTCACTGTAAACACACATCTTATTTAATAGATTGTACGTCTCATTATGCTACTGTTTCTTAATTAGTACGGTGAGCTGTCACAGTGAATTGTCTCTGGCCAGGCTTTCTTGGTGTTGTTGTGACTAAATTCAGTTATCCATTTACCACCACAGTCCCAGAAACAGTCATTTACTTATGAAATGTTTTAATAAGTGAGATAACATTTGTGCTCATTTTCACTTGGCTTGACAGGCTCGAAGATGTTTTATTTCATATCCAAAGCCCTCAGTGGCATCAGCTGGCCAGCCTGGCCCATGGAGCTGGTGCCCTGAGGATGAAGAATCTCTGGGAAGGGCACACGTGGTGAGGATGTGGAGTGTATTTGGCAGATTACAAATTTAGAGGTGCCCAAAGATTTTGAACACCTCTTCCTCTCTTGGGCTTGTGTTGCTGAGGAGTCAGAGTGAGGGCTTGGAGAAGTCTGGCTGTGGTGGTGGCTGGGTTTGTGTGTGGTGCTGTGAGTGTGGCACTTCTGCCAGCCCTGGGGATGGTGAGAGCAAGTGACACAAGTCTGATGAGTCAGGTCTGTCCCTACGTGCCCCTTAAGGATTCAGGACGAAAATATCACTGAGGAGCCATTTGGGAAGAGAACTAGAGCTGCCTCAGGGCCAACATGTGAGTTTCTTTCCTGTTCCAAGCACCAAACTGAAGGATCCTGCAACTGTGAATGTGCAACACCTCACACTTGCATGTCTATGTAAGTCTACGTGTCTATGTCTATTTTATGTGCCTGTGTTTATCTCTGAGCACAAACACCCCCTTTCCCCAAAGAAATGAAGAGAGAGTTTGTTGGTTGATGCTGCCTTGTAAGTGATTTAGGTGAAACTTTATGCACATGACTTGTGTGGTTACCAATTACCATTCCCAGAGGAGGAGCAGAAGGAGGGAGAAAAAGGGAACTTGCCTTGTTGGTATGATGGGAGTTAATAATCAGTTTAAATCCCAATCTCCAGCTCTTCAAAGGAGTTGCTAATAAGTGTTTGTCTTCTCTTTCCCTCCCACTCCTTTTCCCTTAGGAGCTAGTGAGAGACATAGACAGCACTGATCAGAGAAGGCAAATTGTAAAGGAGAGAAGAAATCCCCGGTGGAAACTCTTTAATCTGCCTCTGGAAAGGCCAATTTGTGTTAATAGGACAAAACTGTAACGTTTAATATTAATTAAAGGGATTGGGGGAGGAGCAGGTGAAGGTGGAGGCAGAGAATAGGCTGGAGAGAAGGAGAGATCCCATTGCAAGAGCTTTTTGCTGCACTAGGAAACAAAGAAGCCAGATGAACTCTGTTTTTGCTGTCAGTGAAGGCAGGTTTATCTGCAGCAACCACCAATTGAATTCTGCTGCCAGCAAAGCAGCTTCACGTGTTGCAGACAGACCCTGTTCCCCTGATGCACTCGTTGGACAGGGCTGAGTTCTGGGTGTGTAAAAGATGAGGAAAAGTGTCTGGCTGGATTTCATTGCACAGAAATCCCTGCTCCCTTGGGCTCCGGAGTACCTCAACACCTACAGCCTGGCCAAGGAAAGAGACCTTCCCCCTCCTTGAGGAGTTCTCCTCCAAAATTTGTAACTGGGCGTTGTGGGATAGAGCAAAGGGGCAGGGATGTTCTGAGGGCAGCAGTGACTTGCCTTGCATGCCTGAATTGATGCAGCCCTATCAGTTTCAGCTCTTGCTTCTGCTGCTCATCTGAGTGTTGCATTTGGCTCCCATTTCTTCCCTCCAAAGTGTGATAAAAAGATGATAGGAGATTTAATTTCCAGAAAGAGACACCCAGGCAGGCAGCAGGATGCCAGCTGTTGGTTAGATTAATGTGGGAGGTTTTCTTATCAGATGTTTAGAGTCTCTGTTACAGATAAGAAATGTCTCTTAAAAAATAAAAATACATATAGATGCCCCTTTGGCGATGAAGCTTTTTGGTGATGTCCCATTACCAGCAGGATGAACACGAACTGGATTTCATCTGACCTTTAAATTACCTCCATTTTATCAGTTCCATTTCATCAGCAGCTCTTTTGAGAATGAGCCCCTACTTGGAATTAATAGATTCCTTCAATGCAGAAAGCTGACACGGGGCTGTGACTATCCCAGGCAGAGTGTGCTGATCCAGAAGAGATCACATCTGGAGAGAAGAGCACACTGACACACAGGAAGGGTGCTTGGCAGGGCTCTCTCTGCCCTGATAAGCCCCTGTTCCTTATGGGAGAAAGCTCATCACAGACAAACAGTGACAGTGGCATAAAATCCTAATTCCATTTTCTCTCTGTACTGCCAGACCTGTAAGGGCAGAAGACAGATTATCTCCTTAGCATCCAAGAATAAAATAAAATAACTTCTGTAATTCTGGAGATAGAAATCAAATTACCAGGTGCACAAAGGGATTGGATCTGGAGATTGTTAGGGAATGATACTGGATTTTTTGTTTTCTGTGGTGCCTAGTGCTGACTGACTTTTGTTACACCTTCCCAAGGCAGAGTTTTGCAGCAAAAGCCACCAACCAAGGGCAGTTCTTGCAGTGGAGTGATTTCCTGGAGAGGAGCACAGGGTCTGCTGGGCCTCCATCCCTCTCACATCTTGATTTGCCTCTTGCTGGCACCACTTGAGGGACAGAAGGAGACCTCAGGAAACACAGAGGCTTTGCCACTCCCCTCATACAGCTGTTTACATCCAAGCCATCACAGTAAATGGAGGTTTAATCTCACAGACAGATGTGTCCAGGGAGTGATATGATGCAGAGAAGCTCCCAAGGCTCAAACCTGCTTTCCTGGCCACAGAGGAGCTGGGGGCACATTCTGTGTTTGTGATGGTGCTAAACTTGAGCAGTTTGGTGAGGGACAGCTCCCAGGAGCTGCAGATACAAAAAGGATGTGAGGGGCAGGCATGGGCTTCCAGCAGAACGTTGCTTCATATTTAGCTGAATTCTTCTCCTGAGTGACCTTTTGGGGTGTGATTAATCCCTGGGCTCTGCATGCACAGATGGGTTTTGTTGTCTAGACTGTGTTTTGTCATATCAGTTCCTGGCAGTCTCATCCACAGACAACTTAAACATTTTTCTTTTCATAGTTGTACAATTAGAAAACTCCAGAGTGAATCATGGTCATAATGCCATGTATTGTCTTCCACAGTCATTTTTAGGATGATCCATGTATTTATATTGCAGGATGTCACCTCTCTGATTGAACTTCCCTCCTTGCATTACCTTTAGGGCTGCTTCAAACAAAGATATGCCTGCAGCTGGTGAAGAAGATGGAGTTTTATAATGAAGAAATTGCCTGTTGATAGTAGTTAATCTCCTTGTTTAAAGAAAAAAAGACCCATTTCATCTTCTAATTTAATGATAAATTGCAGTGATTCATCAGGGAAGGAGGGTTTATTAATAGAGAGGATAATAAATGGGCTGCAGAGAGACATAGAGAGAAAACAGTTTCGTCAAATAAGGGACTTGGGGAGAAAAATGAAGAGCTTGAAGTCAGAACTGAATCTTCAGAAACACTGGTTCCTCTCTGTACCCCAGACAGCAAATCAAGGGCCTCCTCTCCTCGTCTCAGTCTTGCTGCTTTAGGTTAAATTCAGACTGTAAATGATCCAAGAAAGGAAATACCTACAGACCTATGACCTCCAGATCCAACATGAAAATACTCTAGGAATGTTCTGAGTGGAGAGGAACTGGAACTGCCTATGAATTTGGGTTGAACTTAGAGAATTGTTTCTGACAAGACTTCCAACTGTAAGATGAAAAATACAAAATACTTTTTTTTTTTAATAGAAAAATGCATTTGAATTCCAGGGTCTGGTATTCACTCTGCAGAGATGATGTAGGAAAAGCCACCCATGTAGTCATTTCCCTTCAGTACCACGAAATAGGATTCTTGTTAGGTTTGGGTTAATAGTAACTGAAGTTTGATATCTGTCCCTGCAAATTTGCTAGGGACAAAAACTGGGGGAGAGATTTTTCAAAAAGTTACTGACAAAGTCCTTGTTGTTAGGAAATGTTTGCTTAGCAGTGAAGACACAACTCTTTTTTTCCCCAGACAGAGGTGAAAGTAAATCTGCATTTCCCTTTCCTGGCAGGGCTTTTATTGAACAAGGGTCAGGCAGAAGCTGTTGATCTTTTGAGAACATCTACCCCTTCCTGTCCTTTGCTTCTCTCAGGGGAGACTGAGGTAGAACATATTTCCTGTAGGGCACTTGAAAGGTTTCATTGGGGCAGAGAAATGAGATGCTTTAAAGTTCCGTTTTGGTGAGAAAAAAAAAAAAAAAAAGTGATATTTTGATCAGATTTTTGTGGTTGCTTTTTCTCCTATTTGGACCAGCAGCTACACTGATTTTCCAGGCCCCAGTGAGTGCTGTTTCTGGCCAGGTGGGCTGGAATAGCCCAGCATTTCTGCTGGTGAAGTGGGTGATCCTCCTGATGCTCATTAAACAAAGAGTTATTAATCATCCTTGCTTTCTACCTCTTTTGAAAGAAGAAAAAGGTTGGGAGGTGCAATACTCTGCTTCTCTTTGCCTCGGAGGAGAGGAGAATATGGGTCAGGAAGAGGCATCACCTGCTGTGCCAGGGGATTGCTACCGATTTGTGTGGTGCTATTTAAGGAAACAGATTAGAAGAGGGGAGGGAGAGGGAAAATCCCTCTATTAACAAACTCATTAGTGCTGGGACAAGTCAGACCAAATTGCTCTTCAGAAAAGCACCTCTAGCTGGATTTATTATTCTCTGTAATTAGGGCCAAAACAGGATGGAGTGTGGTACAAGCAGGGGCTGAGAGAGGAAATGTGGCCTGTTCAAAGCCAATTATTCGTAATTACTCAACTCCAGATGTGACATTTACACCAAGAGAGAATAAGATCACTATGCTATTTCCTCAGACAAAGCACCTGCCCTGTGCTTGCAGGCTGTCTGTAGACCAGAAGCACTGTGAGGGAGATGGTTTAAAGGGATTTGGGAGTGACAGATGAGAGGTGGGATGCCTGGACACATTTGTATGCTGACATTTAGGTGCAGCTGGTGAGGTGGATATTTTTCTTTCTGGGATCACATGGACCCAGCAGCTCTGGGCACCATTTACAGGCTGGCAGAGGTCAGAGCTGGGCATCCTCAGTGGAAAAGAGTGTGGGAGTGACCCCAAGCCTCAGCCACTGCTGCTCTTGGATACCACAAAGCTTTCCAGAAAGGATTTTTCTCTGCATTTGAGTTCTTAGTGCCCTGCAGTAACTGCCCTGGTGTGGAGCAGCAAAGAGAGGGTCAGAGCCTCCCAAAGCACAGAACAGGAGTTCCAGCTTCATCTGCCCCAGCTGAGGAGTCCTGGCTGAGCTGCCAGCAGAGTTGTCCTTTGTAGAAACTGGTGCAGAAGGGAGAAAAAAATGGGTTCCCCAGGGAAATCGTCCCTTAGTCGCCTGCCCAGGAGAGGCTCTGCAAGCACTGGTCGCAAAAGCTTTTGTCTCTGCCACTTCAAACGCAGCAGCCTGAGGGGTTTCTTTGAAAGAGGCCTTTTGGTGTTCTTCTTTCAAGTGGCAGGAGATGCGTGCTTGAGCCGCAGGTGGTCAGCTCGGAGCAGCAGCAGTGTGTTTGCAGGGGCCGGCAATTCCAAACTCCCTGAGCAGAGAGGAAACATCAGAGAGATTTGAGGCTTCTCCGTGCCAGGATGTGGCCCGGACTTTGGAAACAGCACTAACTCAAAATGCTTTCATCAAAAAAGCGTAAGCATCTCTGTGGAGATCCACAGTTGGCTTTAAAAGTGACCTCTTTTTTTTCCCAATATAAGTTATTGATCAGAGTATAATCATCTTACTTTAGTTTAAGTCTTCTTGAGTTTAGCAGTATAAGCCTAAAATGTATTTAAAGCAAATCTAATAAAAACTTAATCTGGTGTTGTTCCCCAACTCCTACACCTCCCTCTGTGTGCAATTGTAAACTTCATCTTGCAAATCACCCTGTCCTTCTGTGGAGGTTTCTCACCACCCCTAGCAGGTTTACTTCCAGCATGTTTAGGTCTCCTCGGTCCCACAGCAGGCATGAGCAGTTTGGAAGCTCTGCCAGCTCTCTCTCTCAGCTGCTCTGAGATTGCTTCAAAACCCCCTGCAGAGCTCTGGTGCTTTCTGCTCCTTGGCTGATCCTACAGTAGCTGTTCTGAGCCAGAGAAAGGTCCAGCTATGAAATGCTGGTCTCCAACAGTATCAGAAGTGGATGCTCGTGGGAGAGTTGGAAGAACAAGGCAAGGGTTTCCAGCAGTTTGCAGCTCAGCAGCTGCTTAAACCACACTTTGTCTTGATGGAAGTTTTCTCCCCTGAACTTCTCCAACTGCTTTCTGAATCCTGGTAAGTGTTTGGCATCCTGAACCTCCTGTGACAAGCAGTTACACAGCTTAACAAAGTGCTGTGTGAAGCTTCTCTTCTGGTCTGCTTTGAACCTGCCACTTGCCAGTCCATTTGATGTCACTTTGAGTGCTGTGAGAGACGGCGAACAATTCCCTTTTTACATTGCTAAAATGGTAAATGTCATACTCCTGCTCAGCTCTCTCTTTTCTGCTCTGCTCAGTGCTTGGGTGCTCAGTGTTTCACAGAATGGTTTGGGTTGGAAGGGACCTTAAGGATCACCCAGTTCCAGCCTCCCTGCCACAGGCAGGAATGCCACCCACAAGGTTAGGTTGCTCTAATGGGAAGTTTGGAGGGGACAGGGATAACTTCTCACCAGATCTCCCACTGACCTGCACAGTGGGAGGGGAATGTCAGCAGGATGCTCAGCAGGATGAAGAGTTCTCTCCTGACCCATTAAAGCTCAGCCTCCTGAGGAGTGTCAGACACTCATTCGACCACTGAGGACTGGAAAAGGCCAAAGTTCTCCTGCTGCTGTCTCTGGCACTGTGACTCATTTGACACCATCACTAGAGCTTTGTGGTCCTTTATGGACCACATAAATATCCACAAGATGACTCAATTTGCTCTGTGTACTCCATTTGTAGAGCTCCTGTTGCTGTTGGGGCTGAATTCCTTCCACAGAACCTCACAGCAGCACCCTCACAGCCCCCTCCATCACTCACATCACTCAGAGGAGCCTCATGGGCCTGGAGCAAATTTCTGCTCAAGTGAGTGCCACAGCCTCAAAGTGATTGACCAAACCACTGCTTTAACTGGGCAATGTGTCTAACAGGGAAATAAACAGCTCACAAACATTATTGCTCCTCTGAGTGAGGTTGCCTTCCTGGTCTCTCATCCACCTTCCCATGGAAGTGAATTTGGGAGAAGTTGCTCTGTCTGTTGAACCTTCACTATGAAATGAAACTTGTGTAGATATGGCCTCTCAGCAGGACTGGTAAGAAGTGAGTCTTTTACAGAAATTTCCCTCACTGCATTCTCCTCCTGAGCTTATGGCTCTGAGGGGTTTCAGAGAGGAGCAGGGGTTGGATATGGAAGAAAGGTTTGGTGGAATTCCCCATGTTGAACTCTGCTGTTTGAAGGCATGCTTGCTCCACCATGGCTGATAGCCCATTCACAGCCCCTGGGTACAAACAGAGGATTTGTGATGCTGTCTGCTCTGTTCTGTCCTTATCAACCAAGTGTTTGATTTCACAAGCAACAGAATCTCAGTGAGTGACCAAGGGAGCTCTGTTATCCTGTTGAACATCCCCTCTTGGTATGGCTTGGCAGTGTATAATATCCCTCAAAACCCTGATGCTGGGGTGGAGGCTGACCTGACAGCTTCTCACTGACAAGTTCCCTTTTTGTCCACCACAAAGAGTCCCCCCCAAAGGTTTGGTGCTGCCCCTGGCACTCTGCCACCCCTGGTTTCTCCTATTGACTTTTTCCTCTGTCCCAGCTGCACATGTTCAAGCCTGACTTTGTCACACATGCTCCTCCTTGCTCCTTCTTCCTCCTCCCTCTGGAGAAAGTAGAGGTTGTGTTTGAGCCTCCACCATTTAATGGAAGATGCAGTTCATGTGTAGCCTGAAGAAAAATCATGCTGTCCCATACATTTTTTGCCCTCTTTTCAAGTATTTGAGTGTGTGAATTCTGCATTTGATGCTCAGCCCTTCACAGAAATGAGACAGCTCCTTGGCCTTTCACTGTCCTCCAGGGTGGTGCTGTTTCTCTGGGTGTGTCCTTGCTGCAGCACTGTCAGCTTTAAATGAACTTCCTTGGATCTTTGGAGCTGTCAGACAGTCTGAAGCAGTTTGGCTGCTGCAATCCCAGGCTGCTCTGTGCCAGCCTGTGTGTTACAGTGCCTTCCTAAGTGGTCACAAGCCTTGTGGCAGGTGGGACTGAGTGACAAAGTCATGCAGGCGTTAGCTGAGTTCTCATGGCTCTACAAGCACAGGTAATGGAAACAAAAGACTTCTCAGACAGCACAAAGAGGCGTCCCAAGGTCCTCACAGAGGTCCTTTGCACACACTTGAAACTCTCTGCATTGTCTTCAGTTTTTAACCCTCTTGTGTGTAGGACAGGAAAGGCTGCACTGCAGGGTGGCACTTGTCAGTGATGAAGTTTGTCATGCTCAGGGATACTTCTGTGGAACCATCTCTGAAACCCAGGTGATGCTGGGGCAGAGAAAATGCCATTCTTTGCACATCCCTGGTACTTCCAGGTTGGAGAGATGGGCATGGTTGAACTCTAGTGTTAGTCCAGCACCTTGGGCTGGCAGTGCAGTCCTCCTTTCTCAGCAAATGTAAAAGCCAAAGCTTCCTGTCTCTACCTCTCAGCCACTTAATGCCAAAAGGACTTGATGGCGACCCCTTTGTGTGGTGGTGGACACACCTCTGTGTTTGGAGACGTGTCTGTGCTGCAGGAGCTGCTGGGCAGGCAGCTCGGCAGGGTGGGCTGCTGCATTGTGCAGCTCTCCTGGCACTCTGCAGAGGCACAGCTGCAGGGCTGGCTGCAGCACTAGCTCAGGTGTCCCTCGCTGTGGTCCCAGCAGAATCCCACAGCTGCCTCCACCCTCTCCCTCCCCTCCAACCTTGATTTAACACAACACCCTTTTTGCTTCCAATCAGTTTACTCTCCGAAGTCATGTCTCTCTGCAGCACTGAGCTGTTTCCAGATATGCTCTGAGAGTACAGTGAGGGGGAAGGGAGACAAGTTTCTTATTGATAATAGCTATCTTTAATTCTAGAAATAGCCCAGCCTCCGGGAATGTACCTGAGCTGATGAAAGAATCGTTTATGTTGGTCCAGTTCCTGTGAAAAGCTTGAAAACTGACAGGAGAATAATGCAGAAAATGTCTTTCTCTAGGAAAGCAGAGCATGACTCGGTGCTTTCTTATGTTTCCTTCAGGGAAAACGGGGTTAAGAGCTCATTTATACAGAAAGAAAGGAAGAGCAAGAAAAAAACTCAGTGCAAAACAAGCAAGGCTAAAACTCTCATGTTATGAGATGGTTTCTCAAAATAGTAGAGAAATTGAGTGCTGAACTTCAGCAGAGATGAATGTTAGCAGACAACTTTAATTTTTGCTCTTGCACCTACTGGGCCAAGCATCCAGAGAGGATATGTCACATAGCAAATGGGCTTGTCACCCCCTGGAAAACACAGGTTTTGTAGCTCAGGACAGGAGTCCATAAATGACAGAGGGTGACCCAACACCAGGAGCCTTTCAGTGGCACAGGCAAGGCTGCCGTGGGGTCACCATGCAAAGGGATCAGGAACAGAGGGGGAAGACAGGAAATCTGCACTGATGATGTGATTGTGTAGAGGAGGAAAAGGTGGCTGAGCTCTAAACATTTTGATTTTCTGTAGAATTAGATATATCATGTCTGCTTTGGCTGCTAGAGACAGGACCCTGAGCTAGAAACGTTGTGTCAGATGTAATTTTCTAATCAAGTTCCTACTGCAGCCCATCAGAGAGAGATAAACAGATTCTCTTCAGTCTCCATTCACTAGGAGCCATCACTGTGTGCTTTGGGGCATTCACAGCTACATAAGTACTTTTTTTGGGGGGGGGTGTGGCATTTGTGTACCTAATAAAAATAGGGATAAAACGAGCGTGGAGGATTAAATCATGACAACCAAAAGAATAAATTTGATTCTTAATGTTTGTAGAGATGTTTGTTTTTGTTGGTGTTTTGTTACATTTGTGTGATTTTTTTGAACTTCAGCAAATGACCAAGATTGTTAAAACATGCCCTTAAATTTGACACAGTTTTCAAACTGTTCCTTTTGACTTGGTCTTGTGCTATCCCTTATTCTTGGTGGTTGAGGGGTCATTTTAAGTCCATGGTATCATTAGTGAATCTGAACTGGAAGAAATCCAGACTAAATTACGGCTGGACTATTGTGAAGATGGTGAGAGAAATTGCACATTTTAGATGCCTTAATTCCAGCAATGTTTCTGAATCTATCTTATTGTTTATGCCTTTGTGAGCTCTTTGGTGCCTGTGACTGCATCTTTGAGGGGAAAAAAAGGCATTTTTTGTGCATGCTTGTGGATGCTGTTCAATAGCACAATAGATTTGTGTGAGTCTCTCCTTATACTCTGATTTTTGTGAACATTCCTTTCCTTTTTGTCTTTATTTATTTATTTATTGCTTGAAAATTTAATTCCAAGAGTTACTTGCAACACACTTGCTGAAAGCTCCCTCCCCATTCTGTTGCAGTGGATACAGGCTCATTAATGGACTTATTCATACTTTCCAGCTCGACCTACCCAGGGAGATCTGTGGGCTCTGAGTTAAGGTGTCTGTGGCTACCTCTGCCAAGTGGACATCCATTATTTTCTCACCTCAGCCCCAGAAATTACTCCCCTGACAGAGGCACTTTGCTATACCACAATAGCCAGAGATTGCTGAATATTCATTATGTCTGGCTGCCCGAAGTGCTTGGCCAGCACACGGTGCTGGAGCCAGGATGTTTTATTACCTTCCTGCCTTTTGCTTTTCTCGGAGAACGCCGTGTGGCTTCTGCCGGCAGCTCAGTTACCTTCCTCATCCAAGCTCCTTCATTCCTGCTCTGCTTTGGGAAGGGGGAACAGAGGGGAAAAACTGATTCAGCCCGAGTGCTTTAGTTCCATGAAAGTGAAATTTGCAGCCCTATTATTCTGCTGGAAGATTGATTAAAGAAGACAAGCCTTTGAACTTTGTTTCAAACTAGAGGCAGCTGTAATAACTGTAATCTTCTGCTTTATATTTCCCCGTGTGAGGGAGGGAGGAACTCCATTTACCTCTCTGTCACGGTGAAAATGAGGGATGGAGGTGGACTGCATTCAAACAGCAGCGGCACAGATGCTCTCTGTACCTCTCAGAATTGCATGTGGCCATTTTGTATTGCTTTACTGAGACTTAAAACTGGCTCAGAATCCTCTGTGGGCTTCTAGCCCGAGTAAGGGTGAGCAGAATGGCCCAGCCACCGTGTGGCAGGACCGTGGGATATGAACTCCATTTTCCAGCTGGAGTAAATCTCAGTTCCCTGGGATTTCTCGGCTTGTCTTGTTTTTGCTGAGGTGCAAACACCCAAATGGTCATAGAGACACAGTCTGCAGGTCCAGCCATGAGGGGGATTGTCTTTGACCAGCAGTAAACAATGAAAAGAAAGTGTATGGAAGTGAATATAGACTAGCTTTCATCTCTTCTGTAGTAGCAAATGCCAAATCCTTGTGGTCAAAGAGCTGTGTACTCTTCAGGCTTACGCAAATTGACAAAATTCCACTTTTGACAAAAATCCTTTTCTATTCACTGTCATTGTAAGAAAGGGGCAAAAAATGAAATGCATCTTTGATCATTATGTAATTACTTGAGGATTTATCTTCATGGTTATAGGAGATTACTTTAAAAAGCAGTTTTTCGTTATGGCCCTTCTCCCAGTGTTTTGAGTGACTGAAGTTTAATCCTTTCCTCTGTCTGTCTGGGTTCAAACCTGCTTTAATTGTTTCACAGAACATTTCTCTGGCAATGAAGT
Organism: Cettia cetti; assembly: GCA_013401135.1. Classification (NCBI taxonomy): domain Eukaryota; kingdom Metazoa; phylum Chordata; class Aves; order Passeriformes; family Sylviidae; genus Cettia; species Cettia cetti. Next base: position 45,027 of record VZUI01041680.1, read on the forward strand.
TGTAGGCAGGGTTTTGTGCGTGTGAATGAAGGCAGAACTCCTCCTTCAGTAGTCGTATTTTCTGTGTAATTCGATATTCAGCAAGGGAAAGCGCATCTCTTCACCCCAATGTAGGGCAATCCTGCACGTTCTGAGCAGCCAAAATATCACATCTGGAGGGCAAGAGCCCTGGGGAATTGTGGCTTATTTGGTGGCTTGGAGAGGCCTCTAGAAATGCAAATTCAAATAGGTTGAAGGGGCAATTGAATCCCGGTGCTTTGCCTGCAGCACACGGCATGAAAGAAAACAGCGCTGTTGTTGTCTGATGTTTGTGGGTTTTAGTGCCTACCTGAAGGATGCGGCTCAAATTACTGATAACCTGCTAAGCCTGCCGAATTGTTGTGCTAGTTCTTGTCTTTCATTAATTCTTTTTAAATTGAAGGGCTCATCCAATGAATTTTGTGTTTGCACTTGCTGAGATGCTGAGCAGTATTTAACTCTATGCAATTGTTAGGGCTCCGCTGCATTGACCAAGACTTTTTTCACTGATTGCATAATGAGATTTCTACTTTTCCTTCTTCTGCAGGTGATATTTTCTCTACTCTAAAGGAATTTAGTTATCAAAAAACAGGGGAATGGATGGACGAATATTCCTTATATCTTGGATACTCTGCAGAGATCACTTTGTGCAAGGTTTTATGTGCAAGGAGTACAGGCAGGAAGATGTACATGGAAAATAGTGTCTGTGATGGCAGTGATGTGGAGCTACTCTGTTTGATACCAGTTTAGTTTGAAGGTCTCTATTCAAACTCTCTTGACATTACTGTTGTAAGTTAATTCAGAATAATTATGCTACAATTTACTCTCTGTAGATCCTACAGTCAAATCTCTTCCCATTGACGTTACCTAGTTCTCAGCTCAGTAGATGTGCCTTCAATGCTGGAAATGAAATTATCTAGGTTTAAAATACATTTTCCCTATACTTAAAAAACCTGTTAGGCAGTTTTAATACCAAATCCTTTCCAGCTATAGAAGCAGAATGGAATAAACTATCTCTGTGTCTGGCTACAGGCATCAGAAAATCCAGTTAAAGAACTGGATTTTTCTTGTTACTTATTCAGTGTTTGCCTTCACTTTATCCAGCCACACTTTGAAAAATAATAGGTTCATGTACTCTCTCTGCCAACAATATTAATATTTCAACACTACATAGCTGAACCAGACTTCTTTGTTTGTTTCAGTATTAATTCTTTTTATGCAAGTAAACACTGCCCTTAGCTTTGTGGGGCTCTGTGAAGAGCCTGCATTTTGACTTGTTTTGGGGTTCAGCTGAGTTGGTCAGCACAGGGGATTTATGGTTTCGCTTTCCAATCATAAGCACATCACAAACACAGCCTGGTTTGCAAGCAAGCAGCAGACTTGTCAAATGGACAGCATGACAGATCTCCTGAACTTGGATGGAGGAATAAAAACTGGGATAGACATTGCCAATGTCTTCATACAAATTTGTGTGGTATTTTATATCCATGATGATCAAAAAATACACTAAATTTTGTAATACACTTTCTTCCCTTGTCCAAAGTTCAACTGGGCATTTTGCTGTGCGGTCTTGAGGGGTGTGGAAGTGCTGAGCAGGTCTTTCAATGGCCTTTGGTATCATCAAACTTTCTCAGGAGATCCCAAAGCTGCTCTTAGAACAGCTGAATGCTCATGCTAAACCCCACAGGCGCACATAAAGCAGGGCTGTGGAAGGGCTGTCTCAGGGCAAGATAATTCTCTTTCCCTGGCACCTGTGTAACATCATTTTCACCATTCTGCCTGCTTTGCCCTTACTAATTGTACTGCCAAACTCCGAGCTCCTTGCCTGCATTTTCTCATCTTGGTGGTGCTCCCTTTTCCCTCCCAATGAAATCAGCTCCATCTGGTCTTTCTGAAGCCTTGTCCTTGCCAGGCCTCTGTCACTCAGGTGTATCAAACCCCATGGGCCCCTGTGACTCACACCTGTGGAACTGAAGGCTCAGAGTGCTGCAGCAGCCCTGAAAAACAGCAGAACTCAGGAAATTAAGGAGTCCTGCCTCATTTGGAGATGTGAGTGAGATGAAGTTAGAGGAAGTGTGGTCAAATAAAACTCTGCTGGTCAGCCATCAGTGGGGGCACAGGGAGTGGAGCTCACAGAGCAGTCAGGGGTAGATTCCCTTGGCCCTGATGTCATTTGGACAGCAGGAGATTGATGCTGGACATCTGCATTTGTTGCCACCTTACACAAAGGGTTCAGATTATTTACCTTATTAATTTTTTTTTTTATAAAAATTTCCATTTCCTTAGATTCAAGAGGATACCAGTGAGGAGATTTCTGTGCAAAAAAGGCTATTTTTGTTTACCTGAGCATCCTGCCTGAGCTCAGTGCACCTCAGTAAAGGTCAGCCCCACATTCAGCCAGGTTTGGCTACAACAATCACCACGTGGGTCTCCTGCATGAAGAGAGGTGAAACAACAGCACTGTGTGAGGGTAGAGCTGTGCCCTTCATGGCTGGACCAGGCTGGACACAGAACTGGGCAGTCTGATGGAATTGGAGAAGCCACAATGTCAAAAAGAGGCTGGACTACCCAGGTGATGGGAAATACAGTCATATTTCAAGTTTCCATTTGAGATGCTTTACAGCCTTGGAAATTTATTGCCATTATATGGCTTAAATTTCAAACTACTTTAGAACTAACCTTGGGATCAAAATGTTCTTAGATTTAATTTTTTTTTTCTCCCTGGGACAAAAATATTTAACTTTTGATGGAGCAATGCCAAGCTTGTACCTTTCATGAGCCAGTATATTTTTAGCTAAATCACAACATCTATGCTATCTTCTTTTTTTTTTTCATACCAAATACAGGTGTTTGGGTTTTTTTTCCTTTAAAAAGAATTTTGAATAAAAGCAATTTTAATTTATCAGTAAGGAATTAAGCCCCTGTTGGGATCCTTTGATTTCTTCAGTGTACAAAAGGTAGGGCACAGGGGATTTTTCATTTCATGGTTTGTTTGGTATTTCAGAGGCAGTGAACATGAGTGGTTAGATCAGCTGATAGTGGATCAGAAATCACGACACATTGTGTAGCTTTTATCAAGTTTTTAAAGTATTCTTTTGCCTTATTAACCCCTTCTGATAGGGTGTTACTTATACACTACTTGAAAATGGGAATAAATCCTCACAAATTACAAATTCATCAAAAAAGCAGTAAAAGATAATAAGTAATTTAAAGCACAAAAATGAAAGGGGATGTATGCTCCAACTCCATCTTGTTCAAATCCACCCCAGGGGTGGAGAGCTCTCTCTGGGGTTACCTGGGGACACCCAGACCAGACAAACACCTCCTCTTATGAGGAAATGTCCTCTACCAACTTGGACAGGTGGATAAAGGGGCATTTTGGGACAATGCGTGTACTGGCATTTTCCATGGTGTGCTTGTTTGCAGATAGCTTGAAGAGGTCAGTACCAGGCCAGTACTTTTTTTTCTTCTCTGTTCTAAAAATCACCTAAAACATAATAATATTTGTGCTGGGTGGGGTTTTTTGGGGATTTAAAAATCATATGAATTGTCAGAATCAGCTTCTGGTGAAATATTCTGCAAAATTTTGAGCAAAACAAGTGTTATTTTATCAGGGATTGTTTTCAGAAATGAGATGTATGAAACACAGCATAATAGAAATAATAACTGAAAATTGAAATTTGTGAGTCAAACCCATCTAAGGAAAAGGGAGGAATTCCAGGGTTGCAGCTCCCCGTGCACATGGAGGATCAAACCCGGGCTCTTGCCCTGCAGAGTCCAACTCCAGACCCTCCCTCCAGCAGGGCTGACAGAGCTCATGGAGGATTATAACTTCAAAATGAGACTGAGTGTCAAAATGAGTGTTTAAATAACAAAGAGTCTCATTTTTTGCAAATGTTCCAAGCACTAAAGAACAAAGAGAGGATCTCATCCCTCTCCTACCCTCTGAGAAGTGGAAGTGTAAGCAAATTGCTCCTACATGGCAGGGGAGGGCTTTGTTCTCTTTTCTGCAGCCATTGTGTGTTCTGCAAGAAAAGCAGAGGGGAGATGGGGAACACGAACCTTCCCTGGCTTGGAGGGAGGAGAAGCAAAGGAGACAAGGCTGGAGTCGGCAAACTCCTCCCAATCTTCTCCCTCTCCCTCGTTCTTGGGTTGAAAAAGCTCTTGATTTATTTGTTTGCTTGCTGTCCTGGAGAGGGTTTGCTTGCCTTGAGAACCGGGGCACTGTAACTCTAACAAGAAAATTTCAAAACAAAAGAATAGGAAAAAGAGAAATTAGATCAATAGGGGTCTTCACTGTGGGAGAGCCCTTTCCCTCTCTATTAAATTGGGTCAGCCACAGCACCAAAGGAGGGTGAGTGTATGACAGAGCAGCACAAAACTCCCTCAGCCCCTGTCTGACAGAGGCTGCTGTGAACAGTGGGGCTGTGGTGCCCTGCCCAGGTTAATCACACCTGAGGTGGCACCCAGGTCATGGGGAGTGGGAGAGTCTGTGGGGGTCAGCAATGAAAGCTGTCTGCAGACAAATTGGTTCATAAACCTGGAGCCCTCTCATTCTCTGAGAGGCACTGGTTTCCTTTATTCTTTTAGCACTGGTAGGAAATCAGTCCCTGAGGTAGTTAAAGCTTGCTGAAAATTTAAGCCAGGTTCCATGCACCTGAAAAGGGAAAATTCTCAGTCTCAGCTGGGAATGTGCTGCTAGTCCCCCTCAGCACCTCCCTTCTGTGCTGCTGGGAGGAATTCTGCTCTGTCTGTGCTTTAGGGAAGGAGGACTAAAGGGTCAGAAAAAACCCAAGGCACAGCAATACTTTCTCCACCTGACCTCTGGGCATCTTTCCCTCCTTCATAAGGGAAACGTTTATTCTAGGAAACTCAATAGAAATATAGCAAATACAACAGAAATAAAGCAAGTAAGAGTGCTGTGAGTCCTTTCCTCTCCCACACTGCTGCTCTTCACTAGAAAACTCTGTACCTCCACCTGATAGAAAATCTCATTTGACCTGACAGCAGCTGATTTATTTACCAGCTACAAAAGCAACATCAACAATTCTGTTGTTGGGGAGGAGAAGATGCTGCACTAGGAAGGTGATAACCTAGAAAGGGATATTTCTGCATAGAGAATTTTGACTGAGGTTTGATTTTTGGAAAGGAACAGGAAAGAAGTTACTTTCATAGGTGCAGAGGAAGGTCCAGTGGAGCAGGCTCTTAGATCTGTGTGATTCTTGAAGTGCTTTCAAATGTCATATATTCTGCACAGTGGTGCTGGGGAATTGTCCCTCCTCAAAGGTGTGTACCAGAACTGCAGAGTGTTTGTTTTGGACAGGATGTTCTTATTTACTGCTGCTTGTAAAGCCTCTGGCCCAATGGGATTCCCTGCCTTGCTGACACCAAGATGCTATCACTGTAAATATTCCTGCTGTTCTGCATGCCTGCGCTTGCAGTGCTTTGGGGAGGTGGGAGAAATCAATCAGAGCATCAGCAAAACCCATGGGCGGAGATGTTCAGAGCTGCCAGTTCCCCTGGGCAGCCAAATCCCCCAGGCAGCTTTGGTGATCTCAGCCTGTAATTATTATCAGTAAACATTTTGCTGTTGGGAGCAGGTGAGAGCAGCTAGAAGGAACTGGCTGAAATCCAAGGAATTTATATGCCACCTTATTATCATAGTAACTGTGTCAGGGAATAGATGGGGTGTTTGCTGACTGCATTTCACCACTTCAGTGACTGAGACACAGAAAAGCCCACAGTCTGACCAGAAATCTCTGTCCATTTGGGAACTTGAATGGAAATGTTTTATATTCCAGGCCAGTGCCCTAACGTGCATCTTTCCTCCCTTGTTATCATGCATTAAGGGAGAGATGGATGATTTCAGTATGTCATTTTCATAGGGAGTGTTGACATTTCATTATTTTCTCCTGTATTCCTATGAAATAATTTCTGAAATTCTTTCTTATAGTAAATTAGACATTTTGGAGTTCCAATTTTTTTAAAACAAGGTTTTCTTACTGTTTCTATATTAATCCCTGCTATTTTCATGAATTAGACTCATTCTGAATTCTGAATTAGACTCATTGTAATTTTGATTTACAATAAGCCAATATTTTATCCAACCTCATGATTTATCCCAAATCATCATCTTCAACAAAATTTTTTATTTGTGATTGATTTCACAATATGTTCATGTGAAAATAGAAAAGTGGAAGTAATATCAGTGAACTGTCAGCATTCCAAGATAAAACAACAGAAAAAAAAAAAAATAAATCCAGAAGTACAAATTCCCAGAAGAGCCAATGTTTTTTTCATTTAAATTGATATAATATTACTGCAACACAGAAATCAGTTTTGTGCCAATAGCTTTCCCACAGTGAATCTGTTGAGATGAAAAGATTGCAGCCAATGTTGTCTGAGATCATCTAAACTGCAGCAATATTTTCACAGCCATAACCAGAAATTCTCTCACAAAGCCACTGCTATGCAAAAGTTTTGAAAGAGAGCAAAGATGAATATTAAAAAACAAAGCTGGAATTTAGCACTTCTCTTTACCTTGTTCTGCCATCCTCTCTCACCTTGTAAATCACCTCCATGGAACCTCATCCCTTCTGTTTTTGCAGCAGTGAACCTGATAGGAAAACAGAGTGAAAATTAATTTAATGTGGATGGGTAATTGTGTCCCACCTCGATTCCTCTGCTGCTTGCAGCTCTGTGGTACCCGAGTGCCTTCCAGGAGTGCAGTGAACAGTGCAGCTCACAGCTGGCACGTGTTTGTTCTCTCATCCCTCCTCGGGGGAAATCACTTTCAGTTGAGTGATTTGGGAGGAATTCTTTCTAAATATGTGCACTTGGGATGCTAAATATTTGCTAGGAATAGGCCAGGCCAAATGAATTCCTCCTGGAGCAGATGAAAATGGAGTTTGTGAGGATTATTTTGTCTCAGGAGTTAATACTGTAGTAATTAGTTGTTACCTGCACTGAGATGTGGCGTTGCTGCCAAAGGGAGGCTGTCAGGGAACATGGATGTGTGTCAGTGAACCTGGAGGTGAGGAAACACAGACAGAGAGAGGAGAATATACAATAATTTAAATGAAAATATTTACTCCTTTCTCTGCTTTAGCAGAAGAACTCCAAAGCAGTGCCCTGGCTGGGAGACAAATATCACTCGTGGAGTCTCACACAGAAATGTCAGGATCCAGGTAATTGTGTTCTCAGAACTGTCCCCAAGTTATCCAGCATGCAAAGTAGAAACAGGGCATGTTCCTCCTGGAACACTGAGTCTCCAGGGTGTTCCAGGGTAGAGAATGCCTCGGATTTTTTGCCCTGTGCACAATTTGTGCATGTTCCCATATGTAGAGCTTTGTCCCTGACAACTTCTGGCATCTGTCTCCCTTTCAGTGCTCCCCTGTGGGACTCCTGGTTGTGCTCCGTGCATCACATCTCTGCCTCACTGATTCTGCACTGATCCAGGGGCACAGCCTCCCTGGGAAGGGTTTTCTGGAGAGGAAGGACGGGAGTGGAAGGGAACAGCAAGATAAATGGTGAGCATTTCACTGCTCTGTGCCTCAGCACCCCTAGCAATAAAAATATGTAAAACTTTCTCCTCCATTTAACTTCGAGGTTCAATTTGTGACTGTTCATAAGGGCAGAAGCTACTATAGAAATGGAGGTTTTGGAGCATTCAGATAATTAGTAGCTTTAAGAATTATCACAGCTCTGAGCTGGGTTTTGCCACACATCTGTGTTTGTCCCTCATTTCTTACAGGAATTTGATTTCCTGTGAATAAAACATTTACAGGCACCTTAAGCACTGTTTTCTTCCACCAGTGTTTCTGTTTAGGATACCAAACAGATTGGAGTGACAATTTTTACTGGCTTCTAAATAACCTCATATAGAGTTGAGGATCTTAGCAATACAAGTTCTTCTCCAGGAAGCTTGGACCTGGACAGTGCATCCTGTAATGGATAATAATCAAATTCAGCAAGATTGGGTGAAAAATATAATCAAAATAGGTGATTTCTTATTTAAGTAGCTTTCCTGCCTTTCCTTGCCCAACACCTGCTCATTTCTTCCTGGCTCTTTGTGCTCTCCTGCCCCTGGTCCAGAGCATCAGCCAGGTTCCCAGGAGGGCTTCAGGCTCAGGAGAAACTGCTGTGCTGGGAGAGGATTGCCAAAACAAACCCTCTGGTGCCTCTTTGTTGTGGAATTAAAGGTCACAGGGAGCTCTTGGGAAGGGATGAATAGCACGAAGGATTGGCACCTTCACCTGCTGCTTTCTGTGAATCATTGGACACCCAATTATAAAGTCAGCTTGGCTTCTGAGGGCTTTGCCCTAAAGCAGGCTCTGTTCCCATCAGTGGAGAGCCCATGGCTGGTGCAGGGTTCTGGCTGAGGCTGTTTTTTGGGAAGGCTGAGTAGTTTCAAGACATGGTGTGGGGGAGCTGCAGCTCCCTTTGCTTTGCTCTGTGACTTTCATACATTCACACAGACAACTCTGGTGTCTAACAAGCTTTTCCAAAAAGTGGAAATGAGCTAGAGGGGAAATTAAAACTATCAGCTTACCCTCAAATGCCCTGTGAATATGATACTTTTTTTTTTAATTTTTTTTTTTTTAATAAAAGCTCTTCTAGCTGTAACGAACAATAATCTATCTTTCTCCAGGCTATTGACTTTCCTATAGGGAACAATGCAAAGCAGTGTCCTTCCTGCAGCAATGGAAGTTAAACACCTCCTCCTGGGAGGACCTTGTTTTCATCTAAGCATGATGCTTTTCTGACTAATTTAAATTTATCCTTATCCAGCTTCGTTGCTGTCAGGGCTGCTCCTCAAAATAGAACCTTTCCATAGGTGAAAGTCTCTAAATGCTGATCTGGAAGGAGGCAGACTTATGCCAGATTTTTAAAGTTATCTATTTAAAATTCCACTTTAAAGATTAATATAGGTTAGTTTTAAGATGATATTTTTATATGAAGTGGCTTTTAGGCAGGGAGTTTCTTTTTTGCTTATGTTATTCCCCCTCCTTCTACATCATCCTGTGCAAGTATCCTTTGGAATCCAATGTGGCAGGATAACATTAACTTTGCTTTGTGGATATCTCAAGAGCTGAGGTCATGGTAGCCTCTCTGTGAGGGGTCTAAAAGTAATTTTTGATGTTTACTCTGATTAATTTTCTTCTTTTCAATATTTTTGTAATGGAGATTTTCAAAGATTTCTGGTATTTTCTTTGTAGAGACCTTTCCTTTGATTTGTCCTCTGTGTCAGAAAACACTGGGTTTTGCAGCACAGCTGCTTTGGTTTGATTCTAAACATTTCTCTGCTTTTATTGACACTGAAGTCAATAAAAAGACTCAGTGTTAGGAAAGGAGATATTATTTTCCTTGTACAGCAACAGTGGCATCATGAGAGGATTCTGGTGCCCCCTCTGAGCTTTCCCAGCCCTGTCCTTCCAGCTTGCTGCCACTTTCCAGCTCTTGCTCAGCTTCCCTCGTGGGTGACACCATCTGCAGCTGCTGGGGAGCTGAGTGTGAAGTCAAGGGAAAAGAACACAACTTGATCCAGTGACTTTCCTTCCTGGAAAAAGGGAGGAGTGTGGAAGACAGAAGAAACAGTGATAGCTGCAAGGCTAAGTGGTTTTCCAAGGGGGTCTGTGAGACATCAGCTGCTCTGAAAAAGCAGAAGCTGAGAGTAATTCTGCTGTAAAACTGACTTATTTCTCATCTCTACCATGAAAAATTGTGATGTGCTGTGATAAAAATTGTCTTGTTGATTTCTTGGCAAGCTTGGCTAGTCATGCACCCTTGTCTGTCCAGTCTCTGTTGGCTTTGGGATTTTTGCATCATCTTTCCCATGTTAATAAATGAACTGTAACATCCACAAACTTTTCTGAAACAAATCTGGGATTAGCCTAGTTCAGGGAGCATCTGGATCAGTGGTGCTGTGCCCTCTGCAGTGAGAAGATGCCAGGAGCTGTCTTTGTGATGCACTGGCTGTTCAAGGAAGTCGTGGAGTTACCATCCTTGGAGGATTTTAAAAGACATATAGATTTGATGCTTAGGGAGATGTTTTTGTGGCAGACTTGGCAGAACTGGGTTAACAGTTGGACTCGAGAATCTTAAAGATCTTTTCCAACCTGGATAATTCTACAATTCTTAACTGGTGTTCTGGGCTTGGTTTAAAACTCTGACTAAGCTTAATATATGTGTCCTATCTGCTGTGTGGTTATTTAAAGGAAAATGTCCTCTTGCTTTCCAGGCACTCTGTCCTTCTTCTCTTACTGATGCTTTTGACCTAAGTTCCTTGGGTGCTCCTCTGCAATCTACCAAAGGTGCAAAATTTGCAGAATTATCTTCTGCCTCCAATCCCAGCTTTCTCCCATCCGTGGGATGCTCCCTCCAGTTCTGTCTGGTAAGTCTCCTGCCTTTCACATTCAAATAGTTCCTATAAAAGCCATAATACCTATGCAAGTAGGTAGGTAGATCCCAGGGAAATCCATTTTGGGAGTAGTAAACAAAAGTGTATTTTTGTTTACATTCAGCATTTTCTTCATTGAATTGAAGGGAAAGAAGTAAAATAAAAGAATTTTTAGCTTCTTGTCTGTAAAGTTTGGAACAAGCTGAGATGCCTAACTTCAGCATGGACTAAAGCTCTGAAGAACTTGATAGAAATCATTAGTGACATGACTTGGCTTGTGTGAAAGACCAAAGAGAACTTGCCTTGTGCTGTCCTGGCAAAGCTGCAGTGGGCACTGCCCTGCCACAGCGCCTGGAGGATCCTGGGGAGTCAGTGCTGGCTGAAATGCTGCTTCCTTCCCTACCTTTTGTTTTTCATAAGGGTCACCAGCAAAGAGAACATGGGCTTTGGGCTGGAGACCATTTCTTTTTAGTGTTGGATGTGCAAATGCTGAGTTGCTGCATAAGGAGGGGGTGATGTGCTGGGTGTCTGAGGGCTGTGTTTGCTTCCAGAATGTTCCTTGTGTGTGATACTCAAAGCTAGAGAAACCTGCCAATGTGAATTGTCTGGGCAGCTGCTATGGAGCTCATATAGCTGTCATAACTTCATATAAACTTCTCTCACTTGTGCCAAACTGTCAGCACTAAAGAACACTCTGGGCCAGCTCCTACAGGGCCCAGCAATTCCTTGTGGCTTGGGCAGTACCTGAGAAGGTTCTGGTTTTGCCCCACTGACTTCTGAAGATGAGAGTTTAGATTCTCAGCAACATCTGGACCTCTCTTGCATCCAGCTGATGTGGGAAACTTATTAACCTTTGCTGAGCAGAATTTGCTTTTTAAAAAATGGATCAAAAGAACATGTTTTGATACATTAAAAAATGCATGTCATAAAGCTGCTGTTTCTGTGCCTGCCAAAGCCAAGAACTGCTCAGGCGTGAGAAAGAGCAAAGAGAAAAAAGCCAATAAAAACTATCCAAGCCTAACAGAAATATTAGGAAAGGAGATGAAAGACAACCACCTGGGATGCCCATGAAACAACTGATTTTAATTCCCTGCTGGTGCTACATGTTTCCTTAGAAAGGGAATTTATAGATGAAGGAAAGATTGCATGGATAATATGCCTGGTCAGTGCTTGTAACCCTCAGCCTGGGGCCAAAAAATCCTGAAAGGCAAAGAATAAAGCTTTTTTCTAGATATCAGGAACTCCCCTCTTTCTTGCATGTCCTCTGCAGATCTGATAGATCTTTAGGGGAGGAGTGTTGGCCTCCAGTCACATGGAAAGGACACAGCAAACATGCATAGGGAGAAATGCTGTGGACCTAGGAACTGCTCAGTCTTTGGAAAAATGTACCTGAAAGAAATTTATAACTGATTGGAGAGACTGGGGAGAGTTTGGAAATGGGATCACCAACTTTATGCTGCTGAGATAAAGCTTGGAATACAGTGGGCTTGTGAAAACCTTCAGGATTTATCCTTACGCAGCAGTAAGAGCTTGGACAGTGGCCAGGACGTCATCTGTAAGTGTCCAACAAAAATCCAAAACACTTTATAGAATAGATATTGCCCTCCCTCCACTCCCCAACAGCAGTTCCAGCCAAGTGGGAATGGAGGAATTTTATAAGATTAGTCGGCCACAGGCTGCAAGCAGAGATCTAACCTTGTCTGCCTCTAAAGCCAGGGGTATAATCTCTAAATTAAATTTACATGATTTATCACATCCAGGAAGATTGGTGAAACAACCAGGAAAAGCAGAGGAGAGGGGAGAAGATGATGGCTGTTGGACTGGAGGGGTTTTGTCTTGTCAGTGGTAAAATGCACAATTCAAACCACTGAAATGGGATTAGTAGTGGGTCCCCAAACCAAATTGTACTGAAACACAAGAGGTGCTTAATATATTGTTTGCAAACTGCAATATCTGAGGACAGAGACCCATCTGTTGTCAGGGAGGAATCAGATGGAAAGTGCATTAAAAGTTGGAATTAGTCCCCACTGGGAGATCTGCACTGAGTCATGGTGATATATGGGGTCTGTGCAGAGGGAAGAGAGAATATTGTCCCCATGATTTATGCATTGCACAGTCACTGCCACCTTCTACAGCATCCCTGTTCTGCTGGCTGCAGACAACAGCAAAGACAGGCTCCCCCTGGCTCCTTTGCAGTCTCATTGTGCTGGGGGTTTAGTGCTGGGGCAGCTCTGTTAGGATGGGGAAATGTGTTTGAAGAGCAAGGAGAAACTCACACAAAATGCAAAGGCCAACAGAAACTGGCCCAGGAGAAGAAATAGCAGATTTGATGCATTTTATTAACTTGATGCCTTAATGTAGGGTGAAAACATAGAAGGATGATTTGTTTAAGCACCTGAAGTATGTTCCCTCTTCACAGCCAGCTTTCATTACATCCAATAAAGGCACTGCACAAATGTAAGTGAACTTACACTGCACAAATAATGAACTCTGAGCCACAGTAAGTTCTCTGTGGAGAACAAACTGGGAATTAGGGCTGTGCAAGACCAGGCTGCCTTTGAACAGTGGGGTCAGCAGCCAGGCTCAGTCCATGGGTCACGAAGAGCTAAAACCATGTTTGTCTGTATAGGCAAAATAAGAATTAGACCCAGGACAGCTGCAGCTGCTGAGCCTGTGGTGCTCCTAATAAAACTCACCCTGTCTTTCCTTCTGTGATCCCCTGCTCCAGCACTCCCCACTGCTCAGCTCTACAGGCTTTCATCCAGCCAAGTGCTCTGATTTTACTTTGCTGCTTCTTAAGTAACAGCTACAACTGGGACAGGTATAAAGCCAAATCTTGGAAACCTCCCCTACACACCTTGCAAAGGGGCTGATAAAAGCTTTCTTGCTATCCCTGGGAAATCTGGGCACCTCCTAAGGAAGAGCTATGAAATCGTTTCCCTTGTTAACTGCTGGGATTTTCTTGGAAATCCTATCATATTTCATTTTTATTTCCTGTTACTAGGGCTATCCAGGTGGCATATTGAAGAACACTCGTCAAAAAAAAAAAAAAAAAAAAAAAAAAAAAAAAAAAAAAAGCAGCATTCTTCTTTTATTAAGAATAAATGAAATTTATCTCATAACCCAATCTCCTTCTAAAATAACTACAGATCCAGGCAAAATGGATTCAAAGAGAACATATTTTCTTAATTTATTGCATTAGCATTTGTCATATTTCCTTATAGTTTTTCATCTCCCCCCCCCTCCCCTTTTTATTTTTTTCTAATAAACCCCCCAGGTGTTTAAAGGCTAATAAAGATCATTTTGTTTTGTTTTTGCTGAGTTTTACTGTTAGCTGAAGCTGGCACATGGCCAGACTCACATCCACGTAGTCTCTGTTGAAACTTGGTGGGGTGCCACTCCAAGGAGACACCTCATTAAATTCATGTTGGCAAATGTTTGTCACCTTCTCAGGAGCTCTGCAGTGATTAAGGTTGGGATTTTCCTCTCCTCATCTCTGAGCCAGTTCCTGGATCCATGCTAACAGGCATTTTCACAGGTAGCCAGGATTTCTTGCCCTCTAAAATGTCTTTCTCTGCTGTTGAGGGAGCCTGGATGACAGGCCCAGGTTACTCACTTCATGTTTAGATGCTTAAAATGAGGTGAATTCCATCCTCCAATTCCTTCAAAACCATTTACTTGATTTTTCTTCCCTGCTGCCTCTGGCAAGAGTATGTTTCATATCAGTTCTTCCCTTCACCAAGAGATCCTCCCTCAATTGCTCCAAGGCTTGACCTTTCCCGAACTTTTTCATTTATTCCACCTGCTTCCCACACTTGACACAGCCCTAAATAGTTTCATATCATCCCACAAATTCTCTTTAGAGTCATGTTTTCCCTTGGTCACCTCTGAGTCTCCTCTCTCCCAATGAATACAGGTGGTGTTTGCCCAGTGCTTTGGTGTGAGGTGCCAAGCTGCTGAATCAGCCTTGTATTCCTGAGCTCCTTCCTCACAGCAACATCTTCTGGGCCAGGCTCTGGCTTGCTTGGAAAGTGACAGTGAGGGAGAGGAAGGACACGAGGAAATTGTTTTTCCTTGGCAGAGGCTCTTGTGCTGGAAGAGCCCTGGTGCAGCTGAATGTCTCCAGAGTTGTGAGGAGCTTGCTGAAGGCAGTACAGTAGCTCCATGAAGGGGGCTTGTGCCAAGATTTATATGTTGGGAAGTTTTGGGCCCAATGGAATAGATTCATTGCTCTCTGGCTTTGCCTTTTTTTTTTTTTTTTTTTTTTTTTTTTTTTTTTTTTGTTGGTTGGTTGGTTGGTTGGTTGGTTGGTTGGTTGGTTTTTGTCATTGTTTATTGTGTTTTTCCCCCCAAAACCAAGCATTTTGGACCCTCAGGCACACTGGAAAAAAGGTTGGAGGTTTGGTGAGCAGCTTCCAGGCTGCATATATGTATTTCCCTCTTCTTTATTTCTTTTCCTATCTAGTTACCCTGAAATTCACTTTCCTATGTTTCTTTAGCTTGGGCACCAGAAGAGTGTGGAGGGAAGGGCCATAAAAGCAGAGCATGGCATTCCCTAAATGGCAGAGTTGTGATATGTGCTGTAGTTTGGGGCTGGTTCTGTGTAAATCACTTACCCAGCACTCTGTACTGCACAAAGTGGAGCATCTTGACCACAACCTCAGTTCACTGCTTGCTGAAATCCAATCCTGTGCCTTCATGTGCTCCCAGGAGAGTTTAGCTTAGGTACACACAGAGCCTTGGGACAACAGTGTAAGGAAGGCTGATATGGGAAAGAATTGGGTTTTTTGAAGAAAAAGAACTGGGAGGGAAGAGAAGCTGTTCAACATCCTGGGCTTGCTCAGACCATAGAGAGAAATCAGTCTTCCCTCTGTGAGGGATGGGGTGGGCCCACCCTGCCCCACTCCAGCTTGTCCCTGCACTGCCCCAGCCTGTTCCTGAGGCTTGCAGTGCATCCACCTCTTCAGCTCTGTCTCTGCTGCTGGAACCAGCACAGGTTGTGTCTGCCAGAGCTGGGTGATCTTGCTCTGAGAGGGGAAAAATATCCACAGTGAACCTCATCCAGAACATCACTGATCTGGAAGAACAACTCCCAGGAACCAGGCAAATGAATGATTTATCAAAGGTGGTTTTGACCCTTGCCAGGGTTGTATTAAACACCTTTTTTTCTTTCTGGCTGGCTGGAGAGACTGGGCATGCTGATATATGTTTTTCCTGTCTTATTCTTCATTATCTGAGCCACAGTGAGAGAGTTTCAGTCTTTGAAAATGTGTTGGGTTAGGCTGAGAGGAAAGAAAATATGCAAAAAGATGGTGTCCTCTGCTGTTGTAGTGGGTGCCAAGTGGTTTGTGACAATTTTAGTGGGAATTATTTTTTTTCTCAGTCTGATGTGAAGAATCTGCTCTGGTCCCTTATCTGCAATGGAGCTGCATATAGACAAATTTTGGTTAATTTCCATTAAAAATATGATTATTTTTAGTTAGAGGCTGCACTAGGTGCTGTTCCCCAGGGACAGGAGGGGTTCCTCACTCCTTGGAAACTTCACATCCAAAGCTGGTATCTCCTACCCCAAGTTCAGCCCACCAAATTTTGATTCCAAAGCATCTATGTTACTCTCCAAACAACCTCCCATTTCAGTTTGGAGAGTGTGACAGGCACCTGCACAGGGCTGAGGCCTCAGCTTCAAAAGATGTACATGTGACTCTTGGGAACATGGTTTAGTGGTGGGATTATCAGTGCTGGATCAATGGTTGGACTCCATGAACTTGAAGATTTTTTCTAGCCCAAATATTCCATGATTCTGAATGAATCTAGAGTTCTTTGTGGACTTTCCAGCCTTTTACTACCATGAGTGGGAAGGGGAACCTGATATTTCCCACCTCACGAGGGAGGTTTCCCTTGCCCTGTGTTACCAGGGTGACAGAACCCTTTGTACCATAAGATTTTTAACTTCACAGTGGGGAAATAAGAAAACACTACATTCTCTCTGAAGAAAACCCTTTGAATCTGCCAAATATTTGTGAGACAACAAAACTTGCAGAGTGTCTGGAATGTGGCTGATTTATGACAGCTTTGTGGGTGTAATTTCCTCTGCTTGCTGGTCCTAAGCTTTATTTGCTTTGGGAGCATAGCACTGTGAGTGTTTTGGTGTGACATTTACAGTTTCCCTCATGCAAATTGGCCCAGCAGCAGCCCAAGGACAGCAGACCATGAACTTATAAGGGCTGGCAGGGAGAGTGTACAGGGAGGTCAATATGGGGGTGTGATTTCTCCTCCCTGCAGAAGGGGAGCTGGATCAGTGGCTCTGAAGGATGCTCTGGAGAGCTGATGCAGAATTGTTTGTGTTTTATTTCAGCTGCCCTTTTTTTCCTACTAAACCAAACTGGTATTTTGGGTCCACACTGTTTAGTTTCAAGCCTCGAGGCATTTTTTTTTCCTGAGTGATGCTATTTAGTTTACTGGGTTTTTTGTCTGTGTGGTTATTTTTAAGAAAAGTGGTAAGGATGTATATCGTTCCTGTCTTCTGTTGCCCTAGACCCTAACAAAAATTTGTAAATCACCTGATCCAGTTTTCTTTTTTTTTTTTTTTTGAAAGAGGAAAGGAAAACACACTTTGGATCAGAATTGGAAGGTCTATCTAGAAACAAAACCTTTTGGACAGAGGGAAAATCAAGTTCTGTAATTGGAATTGATTTTTAAGGTTCACCATGGAGTTTGCACTGCAGTGTAGACTTGAGAGCAAGGAAAAAAGATGTGCAATAGGCACGATGAGCCAGTGGTACCAGGCACTGTAGGACCTGGTGGTGCAGTGTAAGGCGAGACACTGCAATTCTCTGGAGAGGTGGAGGTGCTAATTCTGATATCTTGGAGGAAGGTGCACTATGCAGCAAGAGCTGGAACTGCTTTTGTGTTTGGCTAAATGTGGCACTGATTTATCTCAGGAAGGAGTTTCAAGCAGCGGGGCACTGTAGGGAGATGGTTGCTTGTGATTTACTCACCGTGCCAAACTTGCTTTGAGTTTTATTTTTAAAAAGCCTGTGTAGTCTCTTTTTCCTGCCTCCCTCTCCCGCACTGAGCAGCACTAAATGCTGTTTGCCACCGAGGGGACGTTTAAACTAATTTTTCCGAAGTGCTGACGAAGCAGGACACACTTTTATTGCTGTCATAACAGCGCTCAAGCTCTCCTCCCTGACTGTGTTTGTGAGACACCGAGCTCGATAAGCTGGCACCCCGAGGAGCAGCTGGTGACAGGGGAGTGACAGCCCATCTGCTGCGTGTCCTGCCGGCCAGAACGGCTTCACTGCCACCGGGGGGACAGCAGGGGCTGGCTGGCAGGGGGCTCAGCTGGGCTGTGCCCACCGCCGTGCTCCTGCCCCGGCTGATCCCGTGCTCTGTGCCAGAGCCTGCTCCTCCCAGCACCGCTCCTGCCTCTGGACTGCTCTTGGCATGTCAGCACATCTGCAGGCTGCTGCAGGACTCAGCTGCACAGTGAGGGAGGCAGCAAGGGAAAGAAAGGGGCAGGGCAGGCTGAGGCAACTCAAGCAAGTGTTTAAAAACCCTTTCGACCAGCCGGCCTCAGCAGCACAACAAAGAAAAGTTGGAAGATTGGGGATCCCACTCCAGATCCAGTAATAAAATCCTGGGTCTGTTTCTGATGCAAGTCAAGCTGTGCCAGGGGAGGTTCAGGTTGAGCATCAGGAAAAATTTCATCACTGGAGGGGTGGCTGAGCACTGGAATGGGCTGTCCAGGGAGGTGGTGGAGTCGCCATCCCCAGAAGTGTTCAAGAAATGATTGGATGTGACCGTGGTGTTATGGTTCAGTACTATGGTAGGGTTTGGTCAAAAGTTGGACTCAATGAACTCAGAGGTCTTTTTCATCCTTGTTGATTCCATGTAGAGCAAGATCCATGTGCTACCCAGCAGAGACTGGACACACATCCTGCCACTGTGCAGCCCAGGCTGGGGACAGCCAACGCAGCCTCACCCAAAGCAGGACTGTCTGTTTGTCTCTTCTGAAGAGGAGGCAATTCTGCACTCAGGCTCAGAGCTGTAGCATGTAGTGCACTGTCACAGGCAAGAGAGGTGTCTCTTCCCTTAGCTGAAAAGAGCTTGAGCCAAGTTCTCTTTGATCTCCTGATCAAATCTGCAAATTTGCCTCAGCTCCAACCCGGAGCAGCAGCCAGCCAAAGCCACCCTGCAGCTCTGTCCCTGTCCCTGGCTGTGATCTGCGGCTACGACAGCACTCCTGACTTCTTTGGTTCTCCTTGGGGTCTGTCCAACCCCAAGCTCACCTTTCCCCCTCCTCCAGCCTGGACTCATCTCACCCTCCCATTCCTGCCATTGCAGCAGCTCCAGCCCAGAGCTGTTCTGGAAGCAGCTGCCTCTGGGCAGGCTCTGGGGTGGTTCCTCTCAGCCTCCCCGAGCACACTCACAGTGGCAGCTCAGTCCCCACAGCCAGGGGCCCTGCTATTTCAGTCCTGCCCCTGGTCTGGGAAGACTCTGGTGGCAGACTGTGTTGTGACTCAGTAATAATGATAAAACATGGGTGTTTGTGGAGATGCCCATGCTTACAGCTGGCTTAACAGTAGCTAATTTTCCCAGTGCTGTAATTCACTGGGGCAGCGTTTTCTCCAACTAAAACCCTCTCCAAAGCTTGGTCTTGTCCCAGACACTGACACAGGATGATAGCAGACATCTGTGTTCTCACCCCCTGCTTACACGCCCCCTTTTCTTCCTCCTGTTCCTTGGTCTATTTTTTTCGGGTCAGATGAATATGGACATGGCCCCTGAATTAAAAAAAAAAATAAATTAAAAAAAAAAAAAAATAGACTCTGCTTAGTCCTGCTGGGGTTTCTATGTGAAGTATCTCCTGCCTTATGTTCTTCCTCTCCCTCTCAGTGTTTCTTGGTTAAGATGTTTTGTCTTCAAGTCATGTCTTGATGAGAATCAGGCTGGGCACCGAGTCCTGTTGGGGAATCAGATGCTGGGGGTAGCAATTGAAGCTTTTTGGCAATTTGCTTTCAAATGTCTTGGCAACAGGAATAATTTAGAACTAATGAAATAGATGAAGAGGAAAGAGGAGGTCATCTCTCAGGCTGGAAAAGGCAGCTTATGTCATTTGCTCAGCACTGACTTTAAGACAATCTAGCTGTCCAAGAGAAGAAAATATTATGGGTTTCTTCTTCCTTTTCTCTCTTTGATGTAGGCACTCACTTGGGCTGCAAGAGGGGTTGAGGCATATCTGGGCTGAGGGGGGCTCTGCTGGGGCTGACTAAGTGAGAAAAACTAAATTCTTGGTGCCACAGACCATCTTCCTTTGCCATTAAAAAAAGCTCATGACAGTAAAAACTGTGTGGATTTGCAGAGTTATTGCAATATTTGTATCAGTGTGAGCTATTCCTGCCTTTGGAGGAGAGCGAACAGTGGATTGCATCTCTGAACTTCCTCCATCCTCCCCAGATCCCATGGTGTCAACCTTATTGGCTAAGGAAGCACAAAATCAATATTTTTGACCTGTCAGTATTCTTGTCCAGTGTTTTTTATCTTGCTCACTCTCACTGCACTCTCCACTGCAGCTGTTTCATTTTTGCTTCTCTTGATTTCCACCTCTACTCCTTTGTGGCATGACCTTTCCACAACTTTAAGTTCATGGTCTTCATTCTGTGTGTTTGATACAGTTTTAAGTAGTTTTGTTATTTCTTTTCCTTCCTCAGTCCCTCTGGAATTGGTATCACTCAGTCAGGTCATAATTTCTTTTCCTTCTATAGATTCCAGCTGCACTTCTCCACCTTGCTGTTGTAACTAAGGTCCCTCAGTCCCAGACTGACTCCCTGCACCCCTGTCACAGGCTCTGCATGCCTTTGTAGTGATCCTTTGTTGGGCATTTTCTGATATTCTCTCTCTGCTGTTGCTGAAGCTTTGCTGGTGAATTCAGCCTCCTGCCCTGGATGTCTGAGCAAGGTGAGTGGGAACTCTCATCTCTGTCTCTAAGCCCAGGGAATGGTCTGGTGAGAAATGGAGATGTTTTCTGCAGTACCAGGCCACGATGGTGCTGCCATGTGGGACATTGCTTTGGGAGGAGGCAAGAGCCAGGGCAGGTGCTCATTTGTTGTATTTTGGGTTGTGCCCTTTGCCTGTTCTCCTGGCTCTGGGCACCACTGAGGAGAGTTTGGCCCTGTCACCTGTATTTCCTCCCTCAGGTATCAATACACATGGATGAGGTCTCCCTGAGTGTTCTCTTCTC
The DNA here is from genome assembly GCA_013401135.1 of Cettia cetti. NCBI lineage: Eukaryota > Metazoa > Chordata > Aves > Passeriformes > Sylviidae > Cettia > Cettia cetti. The sequence continues at coordinate 65,687 of VZUI01041680.1, forward strand.
CAGGCTAAACAACCCCAGCTCCCTCAGCATTCCTTGTACATGGGGTTCCTTTCTTTGCTGGCACCCCGAGGAGCAGCTGGTGACAGGGGAGTGACAGCCCATCTGCTGCGTGTCCTGCCGGCCAGAACGGCTTCACTGCCACCGGGGGGACAGCTGGCCCTGTGCTGGACACCCTCCAACACATCCACATCTTTCTTGTCCTGGGGAGCCCAGCACTGACACAGACTCCAGATGTGTGTCACCAGGGCTGGCTAGAAGGGAGTGGCCACATCTGCCTGGACCTGCTGGCACTGCCCTGCTGGCACAGCCTGGGTGCTGCTGGCTGCCTCGCCATGGGGGCACACTTGCTGGCTCACACTCAGCTTGTCCACCAGGACAGCGAGGTGCACTGCATGCTTCAGTGTCTTTCCATTTAATTTGTGTCATTAGTGTTTCTTCTGGCTGCTGGAGCCATTTCTGTTTGCATTAGAGTGTTCCAGTTTTCACTGAGTATTATCAGACAGCAATTTGATGTGAAATGGGCAAAAGCTGATTGAAGGGCCAAGGCAATTCTCTCCCTCATCATCTTCCAGAATAAGCACTGATGTTGTAAGCTCCAAAAACACCTGTGAATGAAAGAATGTTCTTAAATTCTTGGATGACTTCCAGCATCTATCTGTGGGGAGGATAATCTTTCTGTGAAGAAGGATGGAAGCCTGTGTGTATACAAAGGTGACATTAAACTGAGCTACCCTTCCACTCACATTTGTTAATAATCCATTGCACATGTTTCAGAGGCTTAAAGGCCCTCTGTGAATTTCTTTCTGGGAAAAGGAGCCTTGCACAAGATGGTTTTTCAGGCCCTAGAGACGAGCAAATCTTCCTCAAATATTTTGAATCATTGATGGGTATTTGTTCCAAGCTTTAATCACTGCTGTCATACCAGCCTCCTTTTCACCCAGGTGGCTGTTCCTTGTGGCAGCAGGGTGACACAGTGCCACCTTCACATCAGAATGGAGATGTCTCAGCACCACTGGGAATCCCCAGGGTTTACTTGGGAGCGATTCAGATCCTCTGAACAGTGATAAGATCATAGGAGAATTTGCTTCTGAAACAACAAAAAGGACTTTCCAAGGTCCTTCAGAGACCTGTCTGTTGATTCTGACTTGCACACTGAACGTGGTAATCATTTCCCCGAGCAAAATTTCAGAGAATTGCAGCCTCTGCAGCAATCCCTTCTCTATCCTGTTGTCTTTGATAACAGACTGTTCTGCAGACATGGGAAAAACTGCTCAACCTTTTTCCTCTGCCTGTGGCAATCCTCAGGTGCTCCCACATTCCCCTTTCCCAGCACCACCAGAAAAACCCTGTGTTGCTCTCCAATGGAAAAAAAATCCCACCCAGCAAGTGAGAAGTTTCTTTGCTGTGGAGGGCCAGCAGCAGGTGGATTACACCCTGAAAATCCCCTGCCAGTTCTTGGAAAATAGGATTTAGATCTTCGTATAAAGGCAACTTTTATTAAGCAAACTGCTATCCAGTTGGCTCCCTGGAGCGCTCAGCCACGTGAATTTAGGAAGCTTTTAGCCAGGAAATTGGAGGGACACGGTTTTCTGTCACAGGCTTAAAACCCTGCCAGTGCCCCCGGGGGTGATGCTTCTGTACAGAGGCAGGGAAAATCCATATGTACTCCAAGCAATGGGGAGGGGAGCATGGCTGCCAGGTGACAATATTTCCATTTAAAATCAAAAGGAAAGTCCTTAATTTATCAAGAGGTACTTTTGGGTGGTCAACTAAGAGAACCTGAGGCCTACAAGCACTGCAGCTTTCTGTATTTACCCATATGATGGTTTTGTTTGACATGATTGCTTTCCAAAATATTGACAGGAAGGCATGGCCATCACTTGGAGGAAAACTGTACATGTGCATGGATGTGCATTGCATATTTTAGAAGAAACACCTGTGGCTGAGGTGCACATCAGTGCTCAGATAGACCTCATGAACACAACCTTTGTTGTGTTCAGCTTATTTTGGGCTGATCATATTCCTCAGAGAAATGAGAAAGCCTGAAGGTTGTCATCCTCTGCCAGCTGCCAATAGCTCCAGTGGCCCAGCTGGAGACCTGAAAATTCTGGGCTATGGCACACTTGACACCTATCATGGGATCATGTTTGCCTGTGCTAACATGATTGTAGCATTAAGAGCTGCCACATTGGCATAAATCTGATCAGAGATGCTCTTTTCATCAGATCAGAATCTGCTCTGATCAGGTTCTGTTTCTCTAACGGAGCTGGGAGCTGTTTGCACTGAGTAGTAGTTGATCTGGTCCTGGAGATCTTGAATGTCATGGATAAAGTGAGCAGAGAACTGAAACTTCTCCAAACTTGGAGCCTGAGTCCAGACAGAGATCATCTGAGATCAGGGAGAAAATTTCTCCTTGCAGGGGAAAAAAAATGGACCTTTTAAACTAAATTTTATTTTTTAAATTTTTTTTTTCACTTGTGCCATTTGGGTCTTTCTGCCCTTGTCCAGAGGGGCGGGTGCTCTGGGTGAGGTGCCAGCCTTGCTGCACAGCATGTGGGGCTGCTGAGGGCTGGTGGACAGCACTGAGGCCTCAGCAGCATTGCAGTCACCTCCCTGCTGATTAATGGGAGCAGACAGGGACCAAATGGGTCATAAATGTGCCCCTGAGCTGCAGGGGAGGTGCACCCTGTGATGGGCCCTGAGGGGCTTGTCCTGACATCATCTGGAGCAGGGAGCCTGCTGGATGGCTGACGTGGGGTCAGGGCAGGGCTGAGACAGACAAAGTTCTCAGAAATGCCTTTGGGTCTCACAGCTCAGACACAGCCAGTGACACCCCTGCCTGCTCTGACCCCTGGGGAGGGACAGGGCCCAGCAGAGACACCTGGACATGGCCTGTGTGAGTGTTTTTGTGTGCCCTGCCTTGCTGGACCCTGCCTTGCTGGACCCTGCATTGCTGGACCCTGCTGTGCAGCTCTCCCCTCAGCTCCCCCAGGGCATTGTTGCTTGCAAACAATAATTGCACATTATCCTCTCCCTGCAGAGGTGCAGCCAGGCTGGATATTGCCCTTAGTGTATGGAGAAGATGGGTAGAAGGTGATTTTTGAGTTAATGAGACCTTCCAAAAACAAATCTTTCTTGGCAAAGAGAATATTCCCCCCTTCTTTGTTTCCCCTCCCTGCCCCACAGTGCTCCCTTCTTCCTTTCCAGGTGCTTCTGCTTCTAGAAAGACATTTATCATTTCTCTATCTCTGACAGTAGATTTTTTTCCCCCTCTCTTGCTCTCTCATTTTATCTTGCCCAAGGGGTCTGTGCTACCTTTTATTAGCTGACACTTCACTTCTGCAGATGGAAATGACACTAATGGAATGTGGCTGAGGCTTTATTATAGAAATGCTATTCGCCCTGCACAAGCAAACTTCCAAATAATCCCTCAGGAAAGGAATAAACCTTGAAGGCAGCTGCAGGAGCTGCAGATGAAAAAGAAGACAGGAGAAGGGACTGATGGGTTAAGAAAGGAAAAAGAAATAAGGGATGGGAAGAAACAAGCTAGGGTATATTCTTTTGTGTCCAAAAAGAAAGCAAAGGTAGTTTACACTGAGAATCAGCTGCATTTCATGTCCAAGTTGCTGGCAGAGGTTTCTAGGTGAGGTGATGGGGCAGTGAGAGCCCTCTGCCTGGCTGTCACTCCTGTCATTGCCCCAGCTTCTAGCCTAAAAGCTGTGTCAGTAAAATAACTGCTAGGGGTGGTGGATGCTGTTCTGTAAGCTTTGGTTTTGCTACTGTGAACAAACAAAGGATTTTCAGAGCAGAGGGCTGTCTCACCAAACACTGTTGTGCTGACCCAAGCTGACAGGCCTTGGTCTTTTTGCTTTTCCTGAGCATGAAATCCTACCTGTGGCACACAGAGAGGTGACATCACTGTGTCCTTGCACACTTTGCTTGCTTTTCCCTCCCACTTTTATTTTCATGGTGTGTCTATTACCTCCATGGCTCATTAGGCAACAAGATGCTAATGCTGCCTGTAAAGCTGCAGGATAGATAACCCCCCTCCTCTGTTCTTCTCTGTGCCTTTTTTCTTTATTAGGTATCTATTTTTGCTTTTCTCTGTTTTGTTCCCTTTCCATGTCATCATCTTCCCCTGGCTCCCTTCACTCGTAGTGTAGCTCAAAGGAGAATGATTTCAGGAGTTGGAAACTTTCTCTGCTCTCTCCTTCTCCTGCTGTAGGAATTTATTCCATCTCTTAAACCAGTTAACTATGTAAAAAAAAAACCAAAACAAAAACCCCAAACAACAACCCAGCCATGATATATTGAGAGATGTTACATTGGGGAATGATTCTAGCAGGAGTAGCTGTGCATTGACCAGTTTGAATTGGCAGGAGACCCGGCTGGGGAACAGGAGATAATTAACCCAGACTCAAAGGAAACAGAGACATTTGTGTTGATCCACAGCAGAAAAGGCAACACAAGCAGCCAGTTTGTGGCTGGTTCTCCCTGCTCACTCGTTGGCTCCCAGAGTAGCTGGCTCACTCCTTGTGGAAGGAAGCCACTGCCAAATGGCCTCCTCTTCCCTGTGACCCTGGTTCCCTCCAGAGCAGCCACCACCACCCAGTGGAGGGCTGGCCTGTGGGGATGTGTGCAGTCACCCCCACACATCCATCATCTGTGTGCCTCTGATTGCAGATGAGAATTTTATTTATAGCACAACCTTTCTTTCTTCCTTCACCAAAGCACTTAAGGGTGTTGTACATCATCATAATAAAACCCATTACTATAAAATATTACCTCTAGAATCTTTGAAAATGAAAGCCAGGCAGAGGAAGCTCAGGGAATGTGGGAAAAGCAAGGGCAGGAGTAGAGAGTGGATATTTTACATATTTGAGGTGCCAGAAAGGCCATATTGCAGGTTGCAGCCTGGGGAATCACATAAAGGTCTTGAGAGTCTTTGCAGAAATGGGGTTAGACAGAAGCAGACAAAGCTTGGACAAAAATGGAGAGGATGGCATGGATTGCTTCACTGGATTGATGCACCCCAAATCTGGGAAGAGGTTGGAGGAATGCCTGGTGCTCGGGGTGAGACTGTACCTGTCCCAGCCTCCTTCCAACCTTGTCCAGTAAATTCTTCCTCCTGGGAGGGGCTATGGTGAATTTGAGGAAGGAGCTTAAATCTTTTTCACATCCAAGAGCCCACTATGGTATAACTGGCAGCAGATGTGAGCTGTGATGGTGGGAGGTATGAACAGATGGGGACTAGACCTGGCCTGAACTCTCCTTTTCATTTTTCCCTGCTCTTTCGTTTCCTACTTTTTCTTTCCTCCTATTTCTTGAAATCTTTTGTGGATGAAAGCAATCTTTCATTTTCTGTTTACAGAGCTATCCTTTGGTGTAGTTCAGGCTCTTTTGCACATCTCCCTAGAGCAGTGTGGTTTTTTGTTTGTTGTTTAAGGCTCGAAGTTACACAGGCAGCTTAGTCTGCCTTTTCCTCCTCTCCTGTTCTGCCCAGACGTGTTTATCCCCAAAGCCCAGCAGTGTGCTCTTGTTCATTTTGGGTAGCCAGAGTCTGGCTGTACATCCACAACTGGCAGTGCTTGTTCATTGTGCAGTCATGAAGAGACACCAGAGAAAGTGCTGACCTTGTGATAATTAATGGATTGTGGGGTAATGGTTCTGTGTGACGCATTACAGAAACGGGATCCAACGCTTCTACATTTAGGGTAATTGAAAATCTGAGACATTTATTATTTTGGGCACACTACAGTAACTTTGGTCTTTAAATCTTAAATTAATCATTTCAGACATTTACAGGAAGAAAACAAGGGGCTGGCAAATAAGGGAGGTTCAAGCAGTCCATGGACCCCAAGGGAGGGCTCTACTGATGTGAGGTATTCCCCCAAGAGCCCTGGGAACTGGTGCTGGATCAGCAAACCATGGACCTTTCTTAATCACTATGGAGTGCTGGCCAGAGGCTCCTCAGTCAGAAAAGAGCTCCAGAGGAAAATGGCTGTGGAAAAAGTGCATCAAAAAACCACAGGGGTTGAGGAAGCAGCCACTCTTCTTTGCCATATCCCAGAGCTGTCACTCCAACTGCTCCAAAGGCTTGTACCCCATGGGCCCTGGGGTGGTGAAGCTGCTGGAGTACAGATGAGAGTTTGCTACAGTTCAAACATTCTGTGACCTTTCCCAGAGAGCAGAGCCTCTTTTGGGGCAGGTTTGTCCCTCGCTGGTGCTGATGGTGATGTCTGGGCTGCTCCCATTGCAGTGCCAAGAGCAATCCTTGGAGTGACTGCTGCATCCCAGGTGCAGAGCACCAGCCTGGCTGCCTGAGCACCTTGCAGGGTTTGCTCAGGTGAGCAGAGACAATTTTCTGTGAGAATCACTTTGCCAGTTGAGTGCTCTGGTGTGGAACAACCCATCATTACCGTCTCACCTGTTATTTGTGTGTATAGCAGGTTGCACAATTAAGGGGAGAGATCTGTAATAACCAGCGCTAAGTAAAGGGATAGTAACCAGGCTAATAGAATCCATTTCCCTCAGCTGCTCCATTATAGCTGTGCCCCAGACTGAGCTTTTGCTTCACAGAGAAGGAACCACATTAATTTTCACTCTGTTATTTTAAAACAAGCAGAGAAACAACTGCTCATTTCAGCCTTCTCCTCACACTCACTTGGGTGACACAGAGTGGTACAAAATTTAAAAAAATGGGGAATAAAAGACAATTCCTGAGGAAATAAGGGAGAGCGCTAGAAAAATTGAAATCCTTATGAAAGATGTATTTCAATGCTCTGCTTCTTTCCTTGCCTATAACTTGTTAGGTACAGTGTACTCCTGATGAGAATAAGTGAGACTTTTCATTGGTGGGAGAAAAATCAATGGTGGGAGCAGGGAGAATTCAAGCATCTACATTTAGGGAATGTGACAGTGTGCCCCACCCAGGAGCCCAGGCTTCTTGTGTAGTTGTACTGATCTTGAGAGATGTGTGTTTCTCCTGTAGCTGGAGAGAGAGGCCAAGATTATTGCCTATAACCCTCAAGAGGACAGAGAAGTCCTGCTGCAGTTTCCTGCTTAACTTTTCTTTTGTCTGCCTTTATTTCCTCTTTCAACCCTTTAAAGTGTGGTCAAACGATGGTTTTATTCTCTTCTGGATGGAGTGTTTAATCTCTAATTAGACAGTTTTCTCCTTTCAGCTGCCACAGACCAGGTTACAAACCTCAGATTTGGAATGAGAGTGGTGATAACGGAGGTGGTGCCTGTCAGAGATTGGGCTTGCTGCCTTTCAGGCTGACTGGAAAAGTCAAAGGGAAAATAAATGTAAACAGCAACATTGTGGTGTCCTTGAGTAGCTGAGAGGCAAGAGCCTTGGCCAGGACCATTGGTGGGTGACAAGAAGAGGATTTGCTCCTGCAGTTCCTCCCCCCTTTGTCCACATTTCATTCACAGCTTCCAAGTGAGATTTCCGAATGCTTCCTAAACCTGAGATACACTGGGATTTTATGGTCAGTATTGCCTCATACAAGATTGACAGTCATTTCACTCCTCTGCAATGCTAGCCTCTCTTAAATTTGGTGTTCTTATTCCTAAGGGCCAGTTGTGCTTTCTCTATTCCGAAAAAAACTTGCTAAAGTCAGTTCTTGTACCTAAAATTTCCCAGGCACTTATTAAATGATTCCTGTCAATAATATTTACAGGTTTGTAAAATGCAGCAAAAAGTGCTATTTCCTTCCAGCCATATCTGCCTCTCCCACAGCACATGATAAGGACTCAAGGACAAATAGACAGATAGTCTGAAGACTGGCTTGATCAGTGAATCTGTACTAAATGTTCCTGCTCCTGCCTGGAAATGACAGTCCAATTTCATGAATCTGAAGTCTGACACCTCCCACAGGCACTACTTCACTTGTTGTTTCTTTCCTTTTGATTTCTCTTTGAAAATCCCAGTCCGTTTCATGGTCAGAGAACCTCGTCTTTGGTCCCCTCTGTTCATCAGAGCCCTTCATAACCTGGCACAGGATGAAAGGGCTGTATAGATAATTTATGGGAAATCAGTAATTGAATCTTGGCTGTTCCCATAAATCATATCACCCAGCTATCAAACAGCTGTGGGTAGCGTAACATATTCCAAAACCTGCATAATTGATGACTCCCTTGCAATAGTCCAGCACACACAACTGGCAATTTTTCCTTCCTCTCAACAATGTTTTGAAGTTTTCAGTGAGAAAGATCAGTACCTGAGCAGATGTGCAAAGCGAATGGCCAAAGTCGTTAGGGAAAAGATGCTGATAAAAGGAGAATGTAATCCAAATTGATGGGTAAAATGAATCCTTCATGCTTTTTCCTAAAGGGATTGGGAATGATGAAAGCACCTGAGGAGGGAAGCTTTATCCCTGGTTTATGGGTGGTGTTTATGCAACAGAGGTGTTTATGCCTGTGAAAATGGGATGTAAGGGAAGCTGTTGCAGACAGACAAACACGGAGAGCATCACTCGCCTCGAAGCTCCTGCTGAAGCCCTCCCCTCAGCAAATCCTGAAGGCACATCCTCACCCACCGTGGGCTGAGGTCAAGGGCCAGTGAAGTGCTTCGAATTTATTTCATCCAGGTCCTGATTGGGATCTGAATGCTGGTGTCTGTAGAGGCAGCTCATGTTTTTGTCACATGCTCTTTCCCTCTCCAGCTCAGACACTGCAGGAGCCCAGGTGAACTAAAGAGGCCAAAAAGGATGAGAAGAACCATGGCTGAGTGTTCTGCACTGGGGAGACACAGTCTTGGACTGTGGTAGAATCTCCCTGGGCGTAATCTGGCTGTGAAAGCAACTACTGACTTCACCTGCTGTGGATTCTGGGGCTCAGCTGCAGCCCCTGTGGCCACACGGCCAGGCAGACAGGCTGTTACAGCAAGAGCTTTTCTGCTGTTTGCTAGCAAGGAAAAAAGCATTTTTGTACCCTGGCTAACCCTGACTACACAGCCTAGGGCTGTGTGCTTTATGGCTGAGCCTGTAACAATGTCTGCAGCTGTCACAGAAACCTGCAGGCTGTCTTGTGCACTAGAGCTGCTGTGGAAAACGATGCTCTGTTTTGGCAGAAAAGAGGTCCTGCAAGCCAGGAGCAGAGCACATCGAGTGATGTGTGACTTTCCCCATGCTTTTAACAAAGGTGTTTGCTGAGGCCTGTTGGAAATGTACGGCAGATTTCCATGATCCAGAGAGGCCTGGTAATACACTGTTCAGTGTGTGCTGCTGCTGACTGGATGTTTGTTTAAGCCCACAGTGCTGCTGTTTCAACACAGAGCAGCCTGCATAAATTACCCTGTTTTTCCTGAGGGAAAAATGATTTTTAAGTTTCACAGCTCTTTAGTACTGGAGACCAAGAGACCTGAGGTCAATTTACCTTGCAAAAGCCCTTTCAGGGTGTGCCCTCACTAAGGTTTTAGGGAGCTGTTTTTAAGGGACTCTCTTGATCTCATCCCATCCTAATGGGGTTTTTTTTGCATTGGAGGATGGAGTGTGAGGCCGAGAGGGAGCAATGTCCATCTGGGGAAAAAACAGAGCTTTAACCCAGTGAAGCAAGGCTCTCCATCTGGTTGGTTGTAAATGCAGCACAGTGAACCCTGGAACTGAACTGTGCCAAACAGGGACTCTGCAACCTGAGTCAGGATGCAAACTTCTTGGAAAGTCAGCTTAAAAAAAGATTGACTACTGTTTCCATGAAATACTGACCAAAAAAGTATCTCCCAAAGAAATCAATATTTGCCCATACTTAGCCTTAATTCAGCCTGGAGAGATATGAGGTTCCAGTACTCTCAGATCAGGATGCAGCTGCAGCATCTCCTCTGCACCTCTGCCATGGCTCAGGACACCTACTCAGAAATGTGTCCTTTTATCTGCTATTTGGCCATTCTTCTTGTGGGTGTTTTGTTCACTGCCACTGTTAAATGGAAAATCAGACAGGTGCTCTGAGGTTTGGGGATCTATCCTGAGATTTAATTGAAAAGTTTTTGCTAAACTTGTTTGCTTGTGTTTAAAATGAGAAAAATCCCCTGAAGGGAATAAGACTAAAATTCTAGCACTACTGAAGAATTTACATGCTCTGAATTTTAAGTTCAGGGTTTGGTTGCTTGTTTTAGTTGCAGGGAAGCCACACATAGATTTTCAGCTTCCCTGGCCATCTCAAAGCACTGGTTCCAGTGTCCCCTCCAAGTGCTGCTGCAGAGCTGCCTCATCGTGACTCTGTTTACAGAGAAGTTTTCATAAATCCACTCCCATCCTCGAGCTTCCTGTGGCTTCCTCTGGGGAGGAGCTCCGTGACCTCTCCTCTCAGCAGGGATGCCAACCCTAACAAAGAGATCACAAAACTTTGTTAAAAGAGGTGACTCAACAGAAACAAACGAAGTGGAAAACACCAAGTGACACTCCATGGGCCACTTGTGTGTCCCTGGGAATTACAGGGGTTTCAATACCAGCCTAAAATACTCTCCTGGAGAGAGCTGGGGAGGGTTTGAACTGCAGCTGCCAAAATCAGGGGGGGAGCACCTCATCTCCAGGCAAAAGAGGGAATCCAGAGGTACCCACGCTGAGAAGCAGCACTGCAAGGTGCTCCCCACAGATCACCCAGGAGTGATCACTGCAGCCTGCTCCCCTCTGCAGCAGAGCTGTGATTGCAGAGTTCACAGGGAAGCTGGGATCACTCCTGGGTTGCCTCTCATATCTCAGACCCTCCCAGAAAAGTTAGCTTGAGTCTAGTGATAGCTTATCTAGTTATTGTAATTAGGTATATAATCATTAATAACCTGCCTTAATTACAGGTTTTCTTCTAATGTAAAAGATTCCAATTAAGGTTCATTACATGGAAAATCTGTGGAGTCTGTTATTTCACTCCTAAGATCATCCAGAACAAAGAGAGCACATGCAGATGCTAAGTTTCTTTTAAGGGCTGTATTTTAATTAATTCCAGCTTCTGAAACAATTAATGGATTTACTCATAATATCTCAGGAAATTCATGCTTGTCTCTAGAGAAACAGTGCTACGAGCTCAGAGAAGATGGGCTGCATTTCTTACCCATTACTGAAAACCAAAATTTTAAATACTCTGTGGAGCTCATCTTGGGAATTTTGTACTGGTGGCTTTGTCTGAAAAGACTGAAAATTTCCCCAGAGTAAAGAAGGTGAGTCCCCACAAGCAAATCTCTCTTAGAGTTTCCTGGGAGCTTCCTATCCCCCTGGACTGAGCAGGAGGGAGGGTCCTTGGTGTGGTGGGGGGACAGGGATCACATGCCACCACCGTGCTGCCCTAGGAACAAATCCAATGCTTAGGATGGAGAAGATCTTTGCTTCCTTCAGCCAAACACTGTCTCCAGCAGGGAAAGCAGAGGGCAGTTGGTCAGCCTTCCTCACCTGAAGGAGCATCTTGGCATCTTTTCCCACCTCTTTGCTTGTAGAGCACTGGCTATTTGCAGATTTGCCACGGGGAAAAGTAGCCAGCCCCCCTCTCCAGTGAGGAGGCAGGGGGGTCTCCCCTGGTCCTCACACTGAGCAGGCTGGAGCTCCCTGCTGCAGCACAGGCTTTCTCTAATGCCTTGGGTTGTTCTTTAATCTCCCTTTGCGTCTTCTCCCCCTCAATGAAAATTGCTCCTTCTCTCAATAAAGTGTGGAAAGGGCTTCAGACAGCAATGCTTTACTGATCATCTGCTTTGCTGGGGCAGTGAAGCCAAGTGCTCCACAGATACACATCCAAAGGGAGAAGGCAGACTCCTTTGCCTCTTATAATGAGGAAAGACAGATGCTTCCATCACTTTTAAGGGGAAGTTTTTGTTTTACATTGCTTTCAGCCTCATTGACAGCAAACTCTTCTGAGAAACTGATTCCATATCCTGGCAGTTTTCCCTTTTCTAGTTGTTGAGTAGATTAACCACAGACAAAATCTGGAGACTGGTGGTTTGTCAGCCAGCCATTGATAATCCCCTAAACAGGGGATTAGGGTGAGGGATGAGGTAGAAGGGTTTCATTACTTCTTTCAAAACCTTTTTATATTTCATATTTTTTGTATCATGACTTGCTGAACCCTATAGGAATGCATAGGAATGCCTATACTTTGTGAGCTTAATGCTTTGCATTAATATTCCTCCTCATTAGGAGGTTGGTAAAAGCTTGGCTCCTGCATTTTCTGCTGCGTGCTGTGGAGCAAAATGCAGTATTTCATGGCACTTTGTTTGACCTTGTGTCAAATTAGAGGAAGAGATGAAAGGCTGATGCAGCCCCTCCCGAGCAAGGATGAAATTTAGCCTCACATTCCCAAGTCAAAGACTGGGTCAGCATTCTCAATAGAGCCCTGTAATATTTGTGTGTTTGTGCAAGTGGCTATTTTGGACACAGATGGGGTTCAGGGAATGGTTCCAGGACAAGATGTGAGCTGGATTTGGAGTTTTAATAAAAACTATGGAAATTCTGCTCTGGTGTGACTGAATTGGAAAGTCTGAGGATGATTTGAGGTCTCTTTTAAACCTGGGAAATAATTGGAAATCGTGCTCTGAAGGGCTACACTAGGTGATGTAAATCCTAGATGGCTGGACAGCCAAAGGATCGGGGGGAATCCCGGTGCCCTTACAAGCAGGGTGTGCCGAGCTCTCCGGCAGCAGCAGCCTCCGGGCTGATGCCGAGCTGCAGGAGGCGGGTGCTGCAGGTGGGGAGGGTGCCCGAGGGATGGGATGTGCCCAGGGATGGGATGTGCCCAGGGATGGGATGTGCCCAGGGGAGCGGCCGTGCTGCGGGAGCCGTGCTGAGCTGCCCCAGGACGTGCTCTGCCCTGTCAGGGGGCAGCAGGGACCGGGCAGAGAGGGAGCGGGCAGAGAGGGACCGGGCACAGCGGGAGCGGGCAGAGAGGGACCGGGCACAGAGGGAGCGGGCAGAGAGGGACCGGGCAGAGAGGGACCGGGCAGAGAGGGAGCGGGCAGAGAGGGACCGGGCAGAGAGGGAGCGGGCACAGAGGGACCGGGCAGAGAGGGAGCGGGCAGAGAGGGACCGGGCAGAGAGGGACCGGGCACAGAGGGAGCGGGCACAGAGGGAGCGGGCAGAGAGGGACCGGGCAGAGAGGGAGCGGGCACAGAGGGAGCGGGCAGAGAGGGACCGGGCACAGAAGCTCCGGGCAGAGAGGGACCAGGCACAGAGGGACCGGGCAGGGAGGGACCGGGCACAGCGGGACCGGGCAGTGCCGGGGAGCCGGGGCGATCGGTCGCAGCGCTCCGCCGAGTGTTGCAGTACACGGACCAACCATCTGCAGTGCAACAGCGTCTTTGGGCAGCTGTGCCACTGCCGTTCTCTTCTGCAAATAATGCAAGCATCCCTTTCCCCCTAAAGCTGGAAGGAAGCCCTGAGCAAAGCCTCGGCTCTCTGGGGAGCTGCAGCAGTGCAGTCAGGTGCTGAAGTATTATCAACCCAGACAAAGAACAGATTGTTTCTAACCTACTTTCCCCCAAATTTGTGCTGAGCAATGATCGTCCTCTCAGTCTGCAAGAAGCCTCATCCATTGGGAGTATTCTGCTGTGGCATCTGTATGGTGTGTTCTTCAGGGGTTGTAGCTTAACCTCCAGTTCCAACTCGCCTGATTTTCCACAGCATTTAAAATCAGGATTAAACCGCTCTACCTTTAGTCCAAACAAAGCCTTTCTGCTCTTCAGCCTGTTTGATGCTCTCTTGCACTCAGTTTCTGCTATACAGCTCTTGGAGACTCAAGACACTCTATTTATACCAAACTAGGAAAAATGTTATAAATGCAGATCTCTGGTCTCTGAACTGTTCTCCAAACTTCTGCTCTTTTCACAGCCTCATTTGCTCCTCTCCTGGCTCCACCAAGTTCCCTGCCCCTCTCTGTAGCATCACAGGGCAAGCAGCAGCCCATGTTCATCTGTATCTGTTTCCATGTCTCTGCTCTCCTCCAAAATGATCTAGGATTAAATTGCAGTGTGGAGAGCAGATTTGCTGCCAAGATGGCTGGAGGAAATGCTGGAGAGGGTGGCTCTGGATGGGGTCTCCACTCAGGACAATCTGTCTGTGCCATGGGGAGAGCTGCAGGTGATGGAGGAGAAATGAGCTGGCAGGGGTTGAGCTCTCCTCTCTCCTTCCTCTCATCTCTTCTAGTTCATTAATTTATTAAACACATCCATCTATGCTCAGACTTGGTGGTAAAACAAGAGCAGAGCTTTGTCTCACCATGTGCAGCTGTGCCTTGTGTGAAGTTGACTTTATTTCCCTGTATACATCCTAATGTGAGGTAAACTGGGAGCATTTATAACGTGAATCAATGAACAATGTGTTGTTTGGAGGTCTGTGGAGAGAAGACAGCTGTGGTTTGCAGGCTCTGCTGTCCATGAAGCACTGTGGAGGACTGGGGGTGTGGTGATTCCCCAGGAGAATTGGCAGAATAATAAGAAAGAGATGCTCTCTGAAGGAATTTGGAAGACAGCAAATGCCAGACGTGAGATCCAAGTGGAATTTTCTTGCAGTTTGGAGTCAGATGAGTCCACTGTTTGAGGAGTGTTGATGCAACTGTGTGCAGATAAAATTAATGTTATTTTATAGTTAATTTCATTGAGCTACTTGCTTTGGCTATTCACCCACTCTGAGTATTATAATATTGCCTAGAGAACACCATGGCAGATTCCTTTCTGTCACTGTATTTTCTCTGGCAATGGTATCTCTCTGTGCTGGACTCCTGAATACCCATGATTTCAACCTCCTTGGTACCAGTTTCACACTCCTGTGCCAAAGAAGACACCACTAATATTCACCCTTTCACAACATACCACAAGAACGGGGCCTCAGGTTTAGATCTGGTGATACATATTTATGTTCTGCAAAAATGTCTTGCCATAGGATACCCAATCCAAGTTGAATTGTGAGTCTCCTCTTCCCTACTAAGGAAATTACCATCTGCAAGGGCACCCTGTCAAAAGGAGGGAGAGAGTTTACAGTGATATGCAAGTTACATTTAAGAAGAACTGAAAATCTCAGCCAGCATAAGGCAAACTCCAGAGTGAGCTGTCAGAACAGAGCAACCTTTAATATTCATGTATCTATTCAGGATGCATCGCTGCATAATGTCTATTGCAGTCATCAGATACACATGTTTAGCACCTAGAAACAGTAAAATCACTTGTTAAAGCTAAAATGGAAATTATGGGATTGATTTACCTGTGCACTTCTAGTTGCTTTATGTCAGACTGGTGATATGAAGAAGGCATAAACCTCATATAACTGGCTGAATAAATTAGATTAATGTCTTGTTCTCCTTTTTGGAAAGGTCTAAAGCAGACAAAATGTACCCTGAGCCTGTACAAATTCCTTTTCTTGCACGCCTCTTGCAGCCTTCCCCTGTCGCAGTTTTTATGATCTTTCTGATTTTAAAAAATATCTTCCAGCAGAGATTTGTGTCCCTTTGCTGAAGGAAAGCTGCTGGAAGGTGACTGCAGTGAGAAGTCCTCCCTCATACACACAGTGCACAGTTTGCAGGTCCAGTCTTTACACTTTTGGGGACAGGTCTAAGACCCCTGTGAGCACAGTGTTTTATGGGTTTTCCCTTCATTCCTGCTCTCCATTCACTGTTGCATGGATTTTCTGGGAGCACAGGGCTCCCAAAAGCAGCAGTCTGTGCTGCTCTAGCAGCACCATTCCCTCCTTCCTCCTCTGCAAAGACAACAGAACCTGTGAAGCAATTTTGGCAGCAAACTCATGAGCTTGCAGTTGGGTGTGGGGTTGCATTCTCAGGTAGGGGCTCAGTGCTCTGTTTGTTTTGTGGCTCTCTGTGTAGAGCTGTGCTTTTCTCCATAGATAAAAATATATATCCTTGTGTATATTTTCATCTCTAAGTGCTCTTTCTGAGGAGGCAAAGATGGAGTTTGTGCAATCACAGTGATTGCACTTGGCTCCTCTTCATTACTGTCCATTGAATGGCTTCTTAGATTTTTCTTTTTCTAACATTACTGACATTCTCATTCTGTGGAAAAATAACCCTTCAGATTTAAGAGATTTTGCCAACAGAAAATAGTTCTGATCGCATCTTGGAATCCTCAGCATGATGTTGCCTTTATAAAACTTCAGTCTATGCTTGATTAGTTGGCTCCTGTAGAGCCAGTTTACCAATTTATCCTGATACTCACATTTGCAGTCCTATAAGCAGGGAATTTACCCAGTCTCTGATGATATAAGCTCCTGTGGACACAGGCAAGGGACTAGAAAACTGAGGGCTGAGGATGAATCCATGTGAAGGAGAGTCAGCTCGGAACAGGGTTGTGTCAAATGCACAAGGCAGGCTGTGCTGCTGTTGGAGAGTGAAGCTGGCAGAGGAGCATGTCCAGCTGTGGGTGCTCGGCTCCAACCAGCCAGACCACCTCTCCCTCCCCCTGTTCATCATCATCATCCTCATTCCCTCACAGAATCAGCAAGTGCTGCTACCAAAACCAGGCAGACTTTTCTTTCAGCACTGTTTCTTTGGAAGCCATGGACCATGCATCCAGAATCCAGTTGGAAAAGCATCAGCCATGGGCTTTACTGGCTCTCTGAGTTGTGGTGGAAACATCTCTGGGTTGGATCCAGCTGTGCAATTAGTGAATAAGCAGGAGTGTGATTTCCCAAGAACATTTATAGCCAGTGGGCCTCTTTTGCTGGCACCAGTAGTGCCCTGAAGCATTTGTTAAATTTAGTTGGATCGGAGGACCTGAGCAAGTGCATTGTGGGAGGGAGAAAATCAATGCCATGGGCATGTTCCCACTCCAACATGATTCTTCTGGATGTGATCCTTCTGGATGGAGATACAGGGGCTCTTTTTGCCTGGCAGTTTGAGAAGAAAGGTTTGAGCTGAAATTGGATGATTATATTTAGTGAGATGATCGTGGTTTTTAGGGCTCAGCATGAGTCCCAGATGATTCTGGCCATCATCATTGTGTGAATCCACACACTGAATATTGTAGTAAAGTACTGAAGTGGGAGAAGATGTCAGCTGGTGCTGCTCAAGGCAGCTGGGCTGTTGGGGCTCCTGATCCAGGAATGCAGTCCTGGCTGCACTCTGCACTTGCAGGGACCACAGAGGATGCTGTGCTCTCATTTCCTGGGAGACAGAGTCGTTTGAGAAATCTGGCCTCACTTCTCTCCTTTCTGCAGCATCCTGAGAAAATTAACAAGGCTTAACAGCCCATAATACTCTCATTTTATCTGCAATCACAAATCAGAATGTGCTTATTGTGTGTTGTGGTCTTTACTAGAACTGCATCAGTGGCTGATTTCTGGTGGACACAGATCAGAGCAGGTGGGGCTGAAGGCAGGAATTTTGGAGGGCTTGAAGCCCCAGCAGTGCCCTTGAGGCAGCATTTTAAGTAATGTAATTTAATTAAAATTTAATAAGCAATCAGAACTTGTGCATGGCTTTGCGCTGGCATTTTTAAACAAATTAATATCCCTATTGTAGAATTTTATCTTTTAATGCAATTTGCATTAAGTTTATACAGTTTTGAGTGAAATTCTATACATTTGTGTCAGGCAGCTTTTGCCCAGGAGGGTCGGGGGGATTGCAGGAGCACTTAGATGTGTGTCTGTCTATTTGAACCAAGCATTAAATCTTTCACTGGCTTCTCCATCTTTAGACACACTGAAGAGAATGCAGAAGACACGCTGACATACCTGGCTCATGTTTGAAATTGAAAAGCAGAATCCTGGTTCCAATTAATTTAATTTCAAAATTCCCAGCAACTTCAACAGAGCCAGGCTTTCATTGAGAAAATTAATTTCATTTTGTGTGTGTCTCTTCAAACCTTTCCAGCCACTGCACCTGAACAAAAGCCAATATGGAAAAGCCAATATTGACAAAAAGATCCAAGCATGGCTGTCTTAGGTCATTTCACTTCTTGGCCTCTTCAGTTTCCCGTGGCCCTGAGGGTAAACAGAGGATTGCTCAGTGACAGAGGCAGCACTGGTGTGCTTCAGCTGGCTGTGGCCACTGGCCAAAGGTGTTGGCTCCTACAGCAGCCCTTTCACTTTCCAGTCCATCTGAATGACACACTCAGCTGGTTCTCAGGGCTCCTGCCAGCAGCAGGGCATGGCAGGTGGGCTGTCTTCACTGTCAGTGGAACTGGGCAGGATGCTCAGGGGGGAGTGTCTGGCTTCCACCTGGAGAAATCTTCAGGGAAATCAGCTCTCAGGCAAAAAGCCTTGGGAAGGCTCCTATTTAGTGCAGCTTCGAGGAACTGAGGTAAAGCAATTTGAGAGAGACCAGAGGGAGAGGAAAGGCTGAGTAGAGCAGTTGTGTACAAAGTCTGTGAATTGCTTATAAGCCATCCACACATGCAGGACCTTTTGTTGGTTACCACAGATATAATTTTCCAAGCCTTTGGCCAAAAACTCCAGCAAACTCATAACTGCTATCCACTTGCCTGAAGAAAATATCACATCAAAGTGGGAAAGTTGAGTAGGATTGCCCCTGTCCTTGCTGAAAAACTTTGCTATTGGTTTGCTGGCGAGATGCAGGTGGATACTAAAGACCCCATGGAGGCTTAGTGAGGCAATGCCAAGGTTACAGTAGCTTGGTGGCCATGGGAGTCCTGTGGAACCCATGGGATTTGCAGAAGATTTTTTTTTTTTCAGAAAAGAGTCTACTGTTCACTGAAAAATATTTCCAAAATGCTTCCTGATGCTGTGACAATCAGTAACAAACTTGTGAGGTGCATTCTGCTGAAAACTGCAGAGCAAATGGAGGTTTTGTTTTCCTGATTCTTCAGTAATTTTCCCCCTCGCTTTCTGTTTCTGCATCTTTTTATTTTCCTGATGGATGTCCCTCAGGGGAAACGCCCTTCTGAGCCAGAACAGAAGACTGGGTGGATTATGAACTTTTGTTATTAGGATCATAAAGCTTTTTTCTCTTAAAAGTTCTCTCTCTTCTCCATTATTTCATGTCCTTTGTTTCCCTGTGTGAGCCTTCCTCAGAGACAACCATCAGGCCTTTACATCTTTTCCTCTTTTCATTCCATGCAAAATCCTGTTAGACTTCCTCAGTGCCTGCCTGGAGGTGAAGGAGCATGGGGTGAATTTGAGGAAACTCTTTCATGTCCCAGTGAAAATCCTTGGAATGAACTTTCACTTGTGGTGGGCATCCCAGGGGATTACGGCACAATAATGTGGTGGCAGTGATTCTGTTTGGGAAGGCAGCACTTCAGATTGGTCAGGGAGTTTTGGTGCCTGAACAAGCCAATGAAAACCCAGTATCAGAGCTGCTGGGGTGTTTCCAGCTCCATCTACCAGGATGTGACATGAAATAAAATCTCAGAGGAGGCTCAGTCTTGAGGGTCTGATGGACCTGTGGCTGCTCAAATGGTTAAATACATTCCTGTGCTTACACGATCTGATGGATGGGAGTCAGAGAACTCTGTTCCTTACAGCCTTTGGCACTCCCAGTTTAAATAATATGCAGCAGGGAACTTGTTTGGGTTGGCAGGACAAGGATGCTTGGGAGAGGAAGAAAATGTTCCTGTAGTTCCAGACTTTGTAGCAGTTATTCTGCAGGAGCAGAGATCTCTGCCATGCTGTTGGTGCAAGCTTTCAGTCATGATTTACCCACAAACAGTCACGTTGCCCTCGTGATTATTTGTGCCTGATGTGGTTCACAAACTGTTTACTGTTTTGGTGCTCGAGCCTGCCTCATTGTCTACTTAGTGCTGAAAATATTGGGCTGCATTCCTGGCCTCGGCTCTCACAGCTCTGCCTCTGTTCCCTAATTGAATGCAGACAGCTCTTGAAATAAAATTTCCGCTGCAAATGTTTCTGCTGACAAGTTCAGAAAGCACTGTCTGGGAGCTCGCTTTACTCTCTGAGAGGTGCCTGTCCCAAAATCATGCCTGCCTTTACATTGCCTGATTTGAAGAACCCTTGAATATGACAGGACACAAAGAGGATTTTAATGAATTCTGAAAAAAAGAGAAAGAAAAAAAAAAGAAAATCCAATTTCTGCCATGTTTTAGGTGGTTTAGTAAAAAAATTGCAGACAGTTTGATGCTGCTGTTTCTTTTCATGTTATAGAGATACTTTTCACCTATGTGAGTGCTGAGTTTTGGTCTCAAGGAGTTTTTTTCACCTGTCTTAATTTATCTTATTTAAAAAAAGGAAGAAGAAAGAAGGTAAGGGCTGTCTCTGTGTGTGTTCCTATTATAGACCTGCTGCTTGTCCTTAATGCCTGCACTGGTTCCTTCACAGCTAGGGAAAAATCAAATCTGATGATTAGTGCTTTGATTCTTCTGGCAGGTTTATATTGCTGCCTTAGACAGGCAATCCTTAACCCAAGTGCTTATTTTATGTTATATATATGATTTAATTCCTCCCTGGTATCCAAAGGTATCTAATGCTCTTCTTTGCTTTGTATTATATTTTTCTAATGCAGAACAGTTTACTCCAGGGGATTTACAGTGGGTCACTATATCTAGGTGTGCAGGAGCTTGGTAGAGACAAGGTTAGTCAAAGTACAAAAGCTTTATGCTTGTAATTCAAAACTGAAGGAAGAGATAACGTGCATGGTCTGGGCTGCAAATTGCAAAGAGAAATAATTTTGCAATATTTCATTCTCAGTCACAAGAGGAGGCAATGGAATAATCTATTTCTCCAGTGAAGCAGAAGTCTTCTGCTTGTATTTATCAACATTTAAAACACATCTCTAACTGTAATTTCTAGCATGCCAAATGAAATTCCTACCAATATCACTCACTTTGTTGCTATTAGTGCTGTTAATAATGTAATTTATTCAGCTAAAGGGCTCCTACAGAAATATATAAGAGGAGAGAAATAAAACCCAGAATGATACAAACAGTAAAAATTGGCTGATTACACAGGAGCCTTGCTGGCCTGATGGATCAGATGAGCCTTGCAGAATTTTTCCAGGCAGTCTTGGCGTGCTCAGAACTGAGCTACTGATTCAGAGACACCCTAAGTGAGTGTCTCAGCAGGTCCCCTGTGAGAGGGACACAGCTCTGCTGGGTGACAGCTCTGCAGTTCTCTGCTCCAGGGACCCCTCACTCCCTCTCTGCTGCAGCCACGTGGCTCTGCCCAGTGGATGAGGCTGTGCATGACCTGCACGTCACAGCAGCACTGATGAGTTTGTATAATCCTGACTAATCCAAGGAGCTCAGGAAATTACATTGGATTATTTGTACACAATAGGAAGGACCCCAGAAGGTTCAGAGTAAAATGATTCTTTACACTTGAGGCAAAACTGGGCATCAACACTTTCCCTGTCTTCTTTTCTCATTGCAAAGTGTGAGGCTCTTTACAGTGACAGGTTCATTTTGTACTTGAGGGCTCTTGAACATTTGGCCCTCAGCATATATCCCAACTATTTATCACTGCTGCTAACAGCTGCTCTTTTGCCCTTGATGTTTATTTAAAATGTGTTCTTCAGTCCCTGGAATAGCTCTCTTGGGACTGTCTATGGGGAGGCACATGAGCTATGTTGCAGCCTACAGGTTTTTTTCTGAGCTCTGGAGCAGCCAGGCTGGGGGTGCTAAATGAGAGTGGAATTTGCAGCTTTAAGGAACTCTATACATGGGCTCTTATTGGAAGAAAATCAGGATTTTATGTGTCCTGTGGTTCATCTATCACTAGTAATTCATTTTACAATGTATTAACTGACCTAAGCCTATTCCTATTGTGCAACAGACAATCCTTCTTTCTTGCCTTCACTTCCCTACAGTGTGTCAAGGACCTTAACTTGTTCTTATTGGATTTTTATTTTCTCTTGTTTAGAAACTGAGTATTTAAGGGCTAGTTTTCACAGCAGCAGAGCATATGCAGCAATAAACATCATCTCCAGTTGATTAAGCACCATAGCTGAGTCGTTCAGCTTCCACAGAAGCTGTTTATTGTAAGTATCCTCCAACTCTGAGGACATCATTTTAATTATATTGCATGAGAAAGAGCAAAAACAATAAACCAGAACATTAGGAAAAAATTAAAAGATATAATTTTCCTTCCCTGAGAGGAAGATTTCAGTGAAGGTCAGGGTAGATTGGAGGTGTTTGTACAGCTGGGATGTGTTCTTGAAAGGCCATTTCCCCACAGCTATTTTTTTTTACAGAGGCTGCAGAAGGCATTAAGGATAGGACAGGCCATTTCAACTGATCTTCTGAGGCCAGACTGTGAAGCTGTTGTGAATCATGCTGGTGATTTCAGAGAAACTTATTGCACAAGCTCACTATTTGTCAGTGCAAATAATGTGTTTCCAGCTTGACCAGTGGAGTCTGGCCTTGACAGGGTGACAGTAATGGGAGCAGCTTGCTTAGGTTTCCTTGCTATCTGTGCTGAAAGATGTGAGAACATTCATTTCTATTACTGCCATTCTGAATCTTTTCTGGTTCCAGATACCAGCTTGGACATTTGTCTTTCCTGCCATTTGTTCGAGAGAGGCAGTGAAGAACTGTAATAATAATAAAAAAAAAAAAGGTTTAGCAGGACAGGCATGGGAGGACAATGTCAAAATGAGGCTTCTCAAGCACATCAGTCTCTTATTTCAGACACATCCCTTACCTTTCTGAGCTGCCAGATACCCCCAGCACAATGAGCAGTGGTTGGGGTTTGGCCCAGTATCTTCACTTGAGTGGTGCTGAGGGGACCAGCTGTGCCACCTTTTTCTTCTCCTGATTGTTGTAATTGTCTCCTCTTTTATAAAAGTGTTTAACTGCCAGTTAAACCCTGCTTTAATCTGAGCAGTGCCAGTCCAAGGCTGCCTGATCCCCAAATAACCCACAGCAGAGAGGGCAGTGGCAGTTTCTGCTCTGGGAGTCTGACCTCAGGCCAGGCTTGTTGAAAGGTTTGTGAACTTTCCAGTAAACCTTGTTCTAAACAAATCTGGGCTGTGTTGTCCAGGTAAAACATGCTGCAATTCCTGCCTCTTTCCTTCCTGCACAGTGTGCTCTGAACCAAATAAACCCTTACAATTTTCACAGGGGTTTCAAAGGTTACTGGTGCTGTGGCCCTGCAGGTTGGTGTGAGGTTAAAAAATGGATCCAGTTTGGCATGATCTTCTTTTGAACATGGATTATTGCCCTGCTCTAGTATGAATGACTCTGAGGAACACAGGACAGGCAATGGAGCAGAATCTGTCAAAAATGTCACCCAGTGGTGCCTGGCCCTGTGACCAGGCTATGAGAAACACCTTCCCCACACCTCCCCACTGCATTTTAATTGACACCTTCCTTGTCTGCTTTTATTCAAAAGCACCCCCAAACACACTCAAACATACACCACTGCTGTCTTTTCAGCCCTTTTAAAAATCCCCTTTATTTCAAATCCTGTTCAGCACAAAGCTGCTGGAGGCCTGTGAATTTGCCTCTCCTGAGACAGAGTATTACCAAAGTGAGAATCCAATATTTTTTGGAGGACTGTGATCATCTCTTCTGGTACAGACCCCACAGAGAAAGAGGCTGCTCTGTGATCATGAACAATACAAACAAAAAACAGCCTGCAGCCACATTACTTAATGCCAGCAATTTTTGCTACTCCTATAAATCTGTCTTCTACCAGCAGCTAACTGATGCTGATGTTGACAACATTATTTACTCCTTGATGTTTGAAGAGTTGCTCTTTCTCTAGCCAGTGGTGCAAGCATTTTGAGAATGGAGTGCCAACTTGGAGAGAGGCAGAAAAGCCCAGTTGTGGCTTTTTGCAAAGGTGTCAAGACCCTTCAGTAGAAGGACACATCTTGCTGTTCATATTCCCACCCCAATTACTGCATTTTTTTTTTGTGGAGACTGCAGGAAGAACTGGAACAAACTCCCAAATTTGTCACCAAATGCATTGAACAAGCTGATGTTGAGTAAAACTGGCCCTAATCCTGATACCTGTGGGTTTACTGCTCTACAAGAAGTGCCCATCATTCCTGACTGCTCCTTTTACACCTTTGCCACCAAGTTGTCCCTCTGACTTGCTAGACCTGGTTCTCAGTTTTTGATTTGTCTGAAGAACATCAGATATGCTGGATATTTCCATAGACAGAATAGTTACAGGAAAACACCTTATGGTGAAAGCCTAAGAAAGTTTGTGGTCACTGAAGATTCCTCATTATTTTTCCTCTAATGTGGAGAAAAGTGGGAAAGCAGCAGCTGGCCCTGCAGAAACACCAAAGCAAAAAGCAATAACCAGGAGGAAACTGCAGTGCAGTGACTTTGAGATGACTTCTTGGTGCTGCTTTTTGGCTCAGATGACTCCACTCCACCCAGAAAACAGGGAGGCAAGAAAACCTGTAATGCAGAGGGTCTGGGAATCACATGTTTTGAGGCTAAAAGAGTGATCATGAATCATTTTGTCTCAACTCTTTCATCTTGTCAGCTTACAGAGTGCAGACTTGCACTCCATTGCATCTGCACAAGACCCATAACCTTTGTGTGATCATCCTACCTTGCTTTAAAGACTCAGTGAAAGAAACCTCCACAAAGCTGTAGACAAACTATTTTAGTGGGTAATTGCTCTTGTAAAAGCAAATCTGATGTTTGTTGTATGTACTACTTTACCTTTTTATTCTGTCTTTGAATATATTTATAGCCTTGGGCACTGACCTCCTTTTAAGTTATTGTTTGACTCTTTTTGATATTTTTTCCTTCATTTCAAATATGTGAATTAGTCCTGATACAGAATATATTAATGAAAAGATTTTAGATCAAAGTTAGTGTTTTCTAGGTAAAAAAATCTTGCTGAAACTATTTTTTTCCAAACAAGTTCTTCCTTCTCTTAATTTAAATAAGCCCATGTGTATGGAGCTAGGGCTGTTGTACTCTTTCTCAGTATTTTTTAATGAAAACTGCTGGCCACAAAAGACTTCACTAAGCTGGTTTGACTTGGCCCCTACGGCCATAATTTCTCTGATAATATAAATTTATAGGTCCCTTCCCTGCTAATTTTCTCTTATTTAAGAAAAAATCTTTCTATCTTTCTCTAGACCCAGAGGTGCTCTGAAGATGTGTAGGAACAATGCAATCCCCATCCTCAAGGGTTTGGATGTATTTTCTGGCTGAATGAATCTTTGTGATGGTCTCCCACCCATCATATTTTTTGTCAAATTTAATGCAAAAGTTCTAACTTTTACATTTATACCATGGAACATCTTTTATGCTACTGTTGATTGCAAATTCATCATGTGATCTAAAGTCTCATATAAATGTTGGAGGAATCTGCTGAAGTTGTGATATTATTGTCTGCATTGCTTTCTTGTTCCTGTTTGCAGCAAGTTCAGTGAAAATTTACTTGTGTTCCTCATCACAGCTACACTGCTCTTGGTGCATGCCACTGCCAAGAACAAAGCTGTAGCACTTAATAACACAATTTTGTCATAGTCTTTATCTCTGGAAGCCACTCCGGTTTATCATTTTAATAGCAAATGGAGTGTTTTATGCTGTTGCCTGATAAAAGTTGCCATAAGCATCTCTTTAGGGTTTTATTGTATTTTGCTGTCTCTTCAGCCAGAGCTTTCAGGGACACGAATCTCCCCCACATCTCTTTGAGGCCAAGGTCAAGCCTAGTGAAGGATGCTGTGGGACACCTCAGGTGTCAGACATATGACAGAGCTTTGAGACAAAGCAATAAAGCAGAGTACAAAGGGTCCACAACAAACTAACAATGTCACGGTGATGAAGAAACAAAAGATGATGGGCTCTGGTGAAAAAATCCACTGCCAGTGTGCATTGCAGTTCAGGCTCCAGCCAGCTGGAATGGAGAAGAGAATGAAGGTTGTTTCTGTCTAATTTTACTATCCTTAGCTCTGTTTCATAGACTGAAAAACTTAATCAGCTGTGACTTATGTCTGTTCTTCACCCAGGCAGGTTTCAAAAACCAAGGAAAGCCTCATTTGAGTGGAGTGCATAGAGAGACAGCCCAGCAGTTACCAGTAAACAAATTACCAAGAGTTCACATTTAGAGTGCCTACATATCCTGTGTTGTGAAGGATGTCCTTTAGCTGCTATTTCATGTCCCTTATACAGTAATAAATGGTTACATACATTTCTGATAAGGTGCAAAGTGTTGTTCCAATCTGTAATAGGAAAACAGCCATGACGGGTTCAAAGGAGTGTGAGACACCCTGAAGTGAAGCCTGGCAAATAAGTTTTGGGGTTGTGTTCCTTGGGTGGAAATTACTCAGATTGCTTCAGAGACAGGGATGGGGGCTGTGCTGGTGAGGTGAAATAAGAGGTGATTGATGGGCTAAAGGGAAATGCAATTTTGTGTGAGAAAAGGTCTGCAGTGCATACAGGAATTTAGGGGCAGTGTAGTACCTGGCTTGGAAAATTGCCTTGTCCATACTTGATAAGGTGTGGATTTTTTGATCTGAGATTAGCTTTGGTTTAGGACTTTCCCTTATTTCAAAACCAAGGTGTGGAGAGTTCATGCTAAGTAGAAAAAGGATTGATCTGTGCAAACTTGGACAACATCAGCCCTCATGATGACTTTGTGAAGCTCTCAGTCCATGGACAAGCACAGCCTAAAGTTGCTGCCATTGACTTGCAGACTTCAACTTGCTAAAAACCTTGTCCTAGAAGTATGGGTCCAACCTCACCCTGGGAACCTGAGCTTCCAAAAACAGCTGAGTGCTACAAGTGTTTCCTACAGTCTGGTACAGAATGAAAAAGAAAAGAAGAACTTGTTGCCTTAGAGTGTAAAAAATGCATTGAATATTAGTAATGAATGAACGGATGAAGGGATTCCATCAATAAAATCAACCAAGATGAAAACATCAGCACTTATTTCTCAGGTTTTGTGAAGGGTGTGTGTTCAGATGAGTCTGAAATGCTTCTAATTAATGTTATCAAAAGTGTGACATTTAATTAACTCAGTAACACGTTCAGCCTAATGATAACACATTTTGATTCACCACAGGCAGCAAAGAGCTCTCCTGAGCAACTCCAAAGGTGGGGAGGACTGGGGGAAGGAGGAGAGCAGGAGTTCACACAAATACACTTTTTCCTGCAGAAGGGCAGAGTGGCAAGAGAGATGATTATGTTGTCAATCCCCATCTCACATCAGAGAGACATTTATGAGTTCAGAATACCTGCTATCAGATATTTATAACAAGAATCTATTTTCCCAGGCTTAATTATTGCAAAACTCATTTGCCACTGGAAGGCATAACAACAGGATGCATTAGTTTTGTATTCTTGAGTCAGATCTGGTCAATGAAATGGTGCCTTTTTGACATTGAAACCTATTGCAAACATTTTCTTAAACTGAATCAGCAAATGATTTTTTTTTTTTTAATTTGAAATGGAAATTTCTGCTGTGTCATTCAGCTGATCAATAAGGAGTTGTCCACAAGAAGTAATATGCGTGGAAGGGAGAGAGACCCCCACCTCTGCTGTGCTGTTACTGCTGGTCTTGCTAAGCATGTAACTGATCAGTCAGGTAGCAGCACGAAATCTCCTTCTCCACAATATTTATGTGAATTTAAATGCTTTTCAGAGATATCTTATTTTGTTTAAATAAATAAATAAAAAGAACCAAGATGAATGGGGACTATCCTTAAGCATCCTGTAGATACTTGATCACAGGGGATGCTTCTGCATCTCAAAAATACAAAGAAAACATGCCACTGGCCCTTTAACCCTTGCAGTGCTGGCTCCCCCACCCTCAATCTATGACATGAGTTCTTAAGTGCTCTCAGAAATAGCAACAGTAAATTGTTCTGTGTGCATCCTGCCCAGCTGGATGAGGTAAAGAAGCTCACGAGTGAAAGTGAAGTTTTCTGAAGGTTTTTGATGACTCACTGCTCATTGCAGAAAAGCTACAGGCAGGAATGAAGCTGAGAAGATGGGACAGGAGAAATCATCCCAGAGACCCAAGGGCAGAGCAGGAGGAGATGCAACAAGACAAAGGTCAGTAGAAGGAGTATGGCCAGCCACAAGTTCACAGATGTTGTTCCTATCGGGTGTGATTGGTGGCAACTGATTCAGCCATGCCCTTGGAGATTCGAGTCTGCAGCTTTTCCCTGACTAAAACTCAGCCTCGGTGGGTTTCTGTTGGTATCAGTAAGGAGTGGCTTCAGCTTTCAGGTGGGATATAAAGCTGTCAGTCAGTGCTGTTCCCATCTCCTAAACATGCTGAGGGTTTGAGTGTGGAGGCTGTGAGGAGGACAAGGCTGGGTCCCACCACAGGAGCTGACCCTGGAGCTGCTCCAAGCCATGGGCTGCACCATGGGAGGTGGACGGTGACTTATTGCTCCTTCCAGGAATTTTATTTGCATAGTAACAGGCAGAGGAGGACCGCAGCGTCCCTGCAGCGGGAACATCATGGCAATTACTGCCGGGGTGACCCGTCCAGGGCAGAAGTATGCATGTTAAACAGGGGGCTGTGCATGGGGATAGGAGCCACGGACACTCGGGCATTTGGGAAACGAGTTGATGGACCGCAGACAATGGAGCCAAGCTCCATTCCTGAAGATGTATGAGGGGGCGTTGGACGCCTGGAATCTCCTCCTTGTCGCGGGGGGCTTTGTTCTTCCTTCTTTTTCCCTCTTTCCTTGCAAGCGAGCGGGAAAGGGGCGGGGAGGGAGGGCGGGAGCGGCTCCTCTGCCGTGCTGGGTGCCAGGCTGGCTGCTGCAGTGCCGTACTCAATATTCTGATCACCTTGCGAGCCAAGGAGCCTTGTGGAGCCTGCAGTGGTGTCAGAGTGAAAAATGAGCCACGCCACCACGCTTGGCCAGGCGGTGCTGCCTGCCCGCAGCCAGTGCCAGCCCGCAGTGCCTTCCTTTGACAGAAACCCACTCCGGACGGGCTGGTGGCTGCTGTCCGGCTTTCTGCCTTAGTCTGTGTGTACAACACCATTCCCCATTGCATTCAAATAAGAGGTTTCACTGCAGTGGTTCACAATGCCGGGGGCTTGAACTCCTTGTCTCTCAGGGTCTTGGATTCCTCCCACGGTTTGGCAGTCATTTGTGAAGAGGTAGGAAGGAGTGAGCTCTGTTGCATGTGGTTTTGGATGTGTTTTCTTCTCCCTCTGTTGCTGTTTGACATGGAGCGAGCTGGAGGAGGCAGTTTCCCGCAGTGGAAGGCAGAAGGGATGCACCAGTGTGTGTGTGTACGTGTCCATGCGTGGAGCAAGGAGCTGGCTTTTCCCTAGGCAGCTATTGCAGTGGTGAGGGTTACACAGACCCCTGGGTGCTGCTAACCCAAGGCATTGTCTTCTATTTTATTTATTGTTCATGGCAAAGGCATTGCCTTGGCAACCATGGTGCTTCTCCACTCTTGACTGGCGCATTCTGCGTCAGCGGGGTGGGACACGTGGAGCAGCCGAAGGAGCAGGACGAGAGCTGCTTGGCTCAAGGCACAAGAGACTGACAGGGCTGCTTGGAGCCACCTGCACCTCAGGGAAATGCTGCTCAGGGTTTTTCCTGTGCTGCTCTGTCTCTTCACTCAGAAGGAGCGTGCAGCACCCCCTTGTATTCCCAGGGCTGGTCCATGTGCTCGTGGCTGGGTTGGGTGCTTTGGTCACAATCTGCTCATCCCCTGGCATTTTGGTCATGACATCTAATCTCTGCAGTGTTCAAATAGTTCCTCTCTTGCAGCAGCCTCCAGCCTGCCAAGATGACTTTGTGCCATCTCCAGGGAGGGAGGCAGAGGGAGGGACTGGTTGCCTGTTGGGTTACACATTCCATTCCCAGCGCCTTTGCTCTCAGTGCAGCTGCAGCCTTGAGCTGTTAGAGTGAAAATCATTCCTTCCCTCGTGGCTAGGGAGCTGTCCATTGTGAAGGCTCGTGATGGTAACTTCAGGGCTGACCCAAAAATAAAATAATCCAGTTGCTCATCCAGCCCTGGAGGACAAGGAAATAACACCCCCTGGGAGCTACATCAACATCAGCATGACCACCCTGCATGGAGACTCTCCTTTGTCTGCCCTCTGAGCTTAGGACAAGCCCTCAACAAAACTAATTTCCAGAGGACCAGATCAGTGCAAGAGTTTCTATTGTCAAGGCACAAGCACAGTTATATCCTGATACAGTGGCCATCTACCAGCTTGTGGTGAGACCTGCTTTGATCTGCTGAGAAAATTCCAGGGTGGATGTCTGTCTGTCTATCTGTCATTTAGAGAGGAAAGAGAGAAAGAGGGAAAGGAAGAGAGGGAGAAAGAAATAAAGAGCAACTGCCTATTATTTCTTTACTGCTAGTACTTGGAAATCATTCTGCATATTAGTTTATTACAAGTGGCTTAAGCTAATGGAACTGTGATGATGTAGAGTCATAAGGCCAGGAATATTTTATTAAAAATATGTTGACAATATAGCAAACAATTCAAGCTTGCTATCCATTCCTGTCTTGGGTGAAAACAAAAGGTGTTGTGAAAGTTTTGCTGCTCAGTGTACAGGTCACATACAAATCAGCATTCTGGCAAAAAAAGCACAAAATGTTCTGCAATGTGGAATTGCTCTCATGGGAACATTCTGAATGTCCCATTCAGATGCATTTCTTCTTAGAACATCCCCTGGGTCCAAGCATATAGTTGAAATGTTTTGAATTTTTAAAACTCTTGCACAGTTTGTTGGGGAGTTTTTTTCTGTGAATTTTTTAATCTTATTTTTTTATCTATCTATCTATCTATCTATCTATCTATCTATCTATCTATCTATCTATCTATCTATCTATCTATTTTATTTTTTTTAATTGCATGTTTACTTTTTTTCCACCATCCTGTGGTGGTGTCAGCTCAGAAAATGTTCCTGCAGCGTTGTGTCTCCATCACTGTTTCACAGCTTTTCTTGTTCTCCAAACTGAAACAAATTCATGCCTCTTTCAATTAAGCATTTTAAGCATTTATGGAAAGGGGAAGATAGCACACTATCTAAGAAAGAATGGTATGAAGGGACAGATGTTTTGTTTTGAGTGAGAAGCACAAGTACAAAGTAGAATCTTATGCTGATAAATTAACAGAATGTTTTTGGAGGTGATGGTGCAACCCCTTCAATACTCAGTTTGGTCTATCTGAAATATTTGATTTCACCCAAAATGAAAGGCTACATTTTATTTTAGGTCATTAAAAGCAATTTAAATTTTTATAAATGCTCCCATCCTCTGGTTTCAAAATAACCCCAAATATATTTATATAATGTTGAATTGAAATGTACCACAAAATTTTAAACAATACTTTTTGGGGTGATAAATACTGAATTCAAATACTACAACAGTGGGGAAAAGAATGACCTTTTTTTCCCATTCACTGAAAATCATTCCCTGGGTCTGCCAGAACCATGATAAATTATGTACTTCCCTCTTCAGGGGAGCTAGTTTTAGGCATAGGTTTTGCAGCAGTTGAGTGGTTTTGCCCCATCTGCTCCCAGGAGAGTTTGTATTGTTATTTCCATGGGTGGCTGAAATGTTTGTGCACCCAGGGAGGATGGAGCGAGGCAGGAGGCAGAGCCAGCCCTGACCTGGAGCGTTGCTGGTGCTGGGCACTCAGCACTCAAAGTGATCTTGTCACAGCAGCCTGCTCAAAATCTGTCGTGATGAGAATTTCCTGGAACTGACAGGAATCCCTTGGGGTGGGGGGAAAGGAGTATGACTGGAGGAGTGCCAGGGAGGTGCTGCTTTCTCAGGTGGATGGAAGCCTGTCCTCCACGTGTGGCTACCAACACTGGCTATTCTTCTGGTCCTAGTTATGGCCCAAAGGAACACCTTCAGCTATTAGAAAGTGTGATCCTCCTCTCCCCGCCCATGCTTCTACCTGGGGGGAGAATAGGCAATTCTTCCTGTTCCAGGATGTTCAAACAATGTCTGAGCACTGGCCAGCACCAAGTAAAAATATATTCCCTTCTAGATTTTTTTTTTTTTAATCACCACAGAGCAAATGAGTGAAGTGTAGAGACAGGTCGAAATTGGAAACAGGCTGGAAGGGTGCCCAGGGGCAGTGAGCACCCGAGAGGATGGGGAGGCAGCGTCAGGCATGGATGTGGAGCCCAGCTCCCAAGGTGAAGTTATCCTTCTGAGTGCAGGCAGGTTGTATGTGAGATCAACACCCCTTCCCTGTTGGGAGCCTTGTGCTTCAGCCTTGCTCTTGCTCTGCTTTTGGCCCTTTTGCTTCCCTGAGTTGCAGGGCTGATGGGAGGGAAGCAAAGCTGATGAGGAATGTAACAGATAGTCACAAGTCAGATACTTGTGAAGAAGGCTGCTCCACCACCTCAAATATATCCAGTGTCCTCTGCCTCTGTAGCTCTCTGGACACTTGATCATTTAATTATTCCTCTCTGGCAGGTGCAGGGCCCCCCTGTAGAGACAAATGATTCACTGACTCATGTGACTTGTAGTCAATGTGTAAGTTCAGACTGTAGCCTCAGCTCTGTCCCCTTGGCTCTGCTCCAGTGATGCAAGGAGAGAGAGCTGATCTGAAGAGTTAAAGAGAGGTCTTCTTGCATAATGATCAGAAAGGTGGAAGGGAACATCCAGGACAGTCTGAAATCCAGTAAACCTGACTGTCAAAATCACAAAAAGCTGGTGAGCAGCTCAAACCTCAACAGCCTGGTAGTTGCTCTGCCCAGCATGCCCAGGATGATGGGCAGAGGTGTGGTGAGGGTGTCAAGATGACCCAAGTCTCACTGCAGAACACCTTTCCCATTCAAGATGCCTTTAAAAATCATTGAATTTTGTTGTATGGGGGCTTTCACCTCTACTTGCCTCTCTGACTCTTCAAAAGTAGGGAGGCTGGTAGCTCTGTGCAAAGGGGCTAATGGGGGAATCCTATAGACGTAGACAGTGAAGTGTCCTGTTCACCTCTGAACCATCCCATGGAAGGACGTGGATCATTCCGTCAGGAAGGTGGCTCCAGAGGGTTTTTGGGCAGGCTATTGACGTGCCCTCTTGACAAAAGCACAGAAGCACTTGAGAAACAGGTCTAGATGGAAAAATACAGCACCAGCGTTTTGTCACGTTGCTTTCAGGAGGTGGCAATGAGGCACGGGCATGGTTCCTGCTATTTCAGTGTGAAACCTCATCTCAGCTGTGCTATTGCTTTAGTTTGTGTTTCTCTTGGGATACCAGGCAAGCACCAGGCCGCTGTCAGGCTCCATGGGCTGGCATGACCCACCTCCAGCATGTCCATGCTGCTGCTGCTGCTGCCGCAGGAACGACGCTCCCATGAAACTGCTGCCGTGACCGACAGCAGCAGTGCACTGTGGCTGGGAGCTGAGCAGCCCTCTGGGACAGACACTGCCCTGATTTGGGTGATTCATGCCTTAATAATGTCCCTTCACTTCCAGAGAGAGGTGGCATGACAGGCGCGTGCTCGATCCGTTCCGACAGGGAACTTCTACATCAGCCGTGCCAGGGAATTTGAGCAGATCGGGGGCTCCGGTTCCATTCCAAATGTGACAGGGCCGTGTAAATAAATAATCTCAGTCTACATAATGATCTCTTTTTCAGGGAGTCATCACATAAATCAAGCTGATATCAAGGGATGCTGCATGTGGAATTCATGCATCCAAAGCTGGGCTCTCCTTGGCCTCGCTGCCTGGGCGCTTTGCAGAGGGTGCCTTCTGTGGGCTCTTGAACATCACAGATTTTCTTCTGAGGAAGATCAAATGCTTGTATCGTTTTTACCAGAAAAATGCTATCCACGGCAGTCTTCCAGTGGTGATTGAAACTGTGAATTCTCATGCAAACAGATTCCTTTGCATACAGTCATCTGGGAGCCAGGCCTTTGATTTTCATTTATTATTCTCCCTGGCAGCATGTTCAGTCAGTATGCAGATTTCCTCCTTCATTCAATTTTCAGTGGGCAAGAAGACTACAATTAGTCATATTATCATCAGTGTGAATAAAAGGGAAACACTGAACTGCATCTTTACGAGCCTGCAGTTGCAGTGGGATGATGCAGATTCATTACACATGAGTGAGGTATGAAAAAAAACTTCAGACCAACTACATTTGGCTCTTTGCTATCTTCCTCCGTTGTGGAGCTTCTTGTCTTTTGCTGGTATTCCAGACCTTCTCCCCAAGTCAGCCTAGACAGAGAAATTGCTGGATGGGACAAGCTTGCACCTTGAAGATCTCAAGGTCTCCTTTCCTCTGATGAGGACAAATAAATTAGCACAGAAAACTGGCTGGAGAAGCAGCCAGAGGATTGCAGAGGGGAGAGCACTGCAAGCCAGGCCTAAGTGTGTTTCCAAAGATGCCTCCCACCTGAGCCTTGCTGATCTGGGAGCTATGTGCCAAAGCACACAGCTCAGAAGCTGATTGGGCTGCTAGATGGGAGATAAGCACAACAGGCAAGGGGATAAAGATATTCATTTTGCAAGCAGGATTTTAAGGGATGGAGTAAGGAACTAGGTTTCTGTTCCTCATGAACTTATTTTACAGGGTTTAGATTGAATTAGCTGTGTTGAAAGGAGGATTCAGAATTGTGGAATCTGTCCCTCTGCTCCCTTGCATGCTATCAGAGGTAATTTAGGTGTTGCGTGTGCTTGCATTGCTCTGAAGGTGTTGGGACCTCTAGAGCACACATTCACATGCTGGAGCTGATTCTGATGCCTCGTTTGGTTAAAAAAAATTGTAATTTCCCTGATTTTTAAGAAGAATGGGGATTTGGGAGCTGACTGTAGTGTTGTGCCATACTTATGTTTCCATGCTGTTAATAAATCAGAGAGAAAAAGGAATTAAAGACAGATATTTTCTGCCTCCCTTATGCTGAAACATTATTAATTCACCAGGAAAAATTCATTTGGGATAACCTGGTAATTTCCTCAACTTCACATGGTGACATTTCCATGGCTTAGCAAGTCCTCTGGCAGCAGTGTGCTCTGACTCCTCATATCATTGAGGATTCTCAAGGTGCAGATTAGCTGAGTCTCTCAAACCCTGCATGAGGCCACAGGGACACAGCTCAACTGCACAGAAATCAGAGCAAAGGAATGTTATTTTTCCACAAGCAACCAAACACGGGAGTCAAACAATTTGTGTGGCTTCTCTGAAGGCTAACAAGGAATTTCTGGGGGATCCATGCTCAGTCCAGCTGCTCCCAGCACATCCCTGCCTTCCTGTTTTTGTGAAACACGAGGGATGCCCCTGTGTAGTACTGGGGTGAAATGGGCAGAGCAGACACACACACAGAACACGACTGCAGAACTGTTGTTTTGTCAGGAAATCAGGCAAAATGAGGGTTAACTTCCAATAGGAAACGTCTGCTTTGACTTCCAGCTGTCCTTGTTTTATGGGTTTCTTTCTCCTCATCAGGTTCCTCTCCCAAGCTCCCTTTTGTTTTTCCTCTTCTCCTTCTACATTTTGGCTTCTATTTCAACTTCCTGGTGTGATGTTTATTGCAGTAATGAACGCAGGGAGCCACGTGGCTGGTGGCAGGTATTGACCCTCCTGTCACCACACTGCTGCTGTCCCCCTGTCTGACAAAGCCAGCTGTTCTGCTGGCAGTCTGTCAGCCCGGCACTGATGGTTTGCCTCCGTTTGGCTTTGTAGTGTGCTTTTCCTGCTCTAACTTGGGTGTTCTTTGCCCCCTTTCCTGATGAATTCTGTAAAATTTGGACTGCTATCTCATTAAAGTATAGCTTTTAATCAGTAGGTTCTTCATCCCTCCCTTTTGCCTTAGCTGCTAATACGGTGAGCTATTTAAGCAGTGGAATTGCAGAGCTATTTTTTGAAACTCTAGGTGTTCCAATTAATTAATGTGAATAGAAATTATACTAACTAATCTCACCCTGGTGCTAGGGCATTTGACTGTATCAGGAGACCATTCATTGTATATTTTCTCTTTTAATTTCACATTTGGATATGTAAGAGGCCCCGGAGCGAGTCTCTGAAGATGGGTCCTAGAGAAGCCTGCTTGTCTGGGTACTTGTTATGTTTAAATTGTTCTTTTGGCCATGGAGGAATTGAATCTCTGCTCCTCAGCTGATGTGAGGAACCTGATTTCACTCCTGATGCTTCCCAAATTTCATCCCTTGTACCTTCTGTTACTCTGACTGGGGTGAATATTCCCAAGAGTAAGTTCTGTGGACATTCAGTTGAAAGTAAATAAGGTGGGGGGTGGTTGTCTCAGCTACACTTGTGGATGGGGGACGTTTAGCTGGGAGGTTTTTTCTCTCACAGAGCCCTGTGAACACTGGCCAACCATCAGGCATCTAGTGCAGATAAGGGCTAATTCCTTCTATTTCCAGAGACACAAAGGGGACAGCAGATAGATTTTGCTAAGTCAGTGTCTGAAGGAAACAACCTCCCCATCCTCTGGCAGTGAACAATTTAGGCCTGTTGTCATACACATGTAAATCTTTTAATCTCACATCCTTCACACTCCCTGTCCTGGGCCTGCCTGCTCCCTCCTCCCCTCCTTCCATCTTCAGTCTCTTCCCTCCTGCCCATCAGCTGTCCCTAAGTCCATGGGAGTTGTTGCAGCAGGGTTCCCAGTTCCAGGAAAGATTATTCTTGACTGATTGCCAAGTCTTCTGCTCTTGCTCTGGCACGCAGATAAAATGTTAATAGGGCCGAATGTGTTTGACACCAAGGGTGAAACTGCGTGTTCCAGGCACGGAGCCTCCTGCCATCCATTTAGCAGCTGCACAGGCTGGATCCTTCCAGCTCAGTTTTGCTTGCTAAAGAGGACCTGACCCGGGATTTCAGGTTTGACAGAAGCCAGGGATTACAGCTTCCTTGTGGCAAGAAGCTGAGGCAATGTCACCTGCTTGCTGATGGGCACACAAAGAGAGAGATATTTTGTAAGGACAAGTCTGGAATTCTTTTTGCTGGTACGGCTGACATGGATGTGGGAAGATCTGAAGTAGGTTAAAATGTGGTCTCTGCTCATCTCTGATCATTTTTGCAAGTGTTGAGGCTGCCCTGCAGGCTGAGTGTTGCCTGAGGTCAGCCCAAGTGCAGGAGAGAAGTCAGGATCCCCCATTCTTCACAGAACAGTTTGGGGAAGGAAGAAGCTGCTGCTCAGGTTCAGCCAGCCAAGTCTCTCCAGATCTTGCCAAAGATGAAGGTCAGAAGTTTTCCTACACTTGATATGGCCAGCAAAGCAGAAGGAGAATGTTCTTAATTAAGCTCTGGTGAGAGTGTCTCTGCATCTACACTGACAGGATTGTGTTGCTTTCATTGTTTTCTCTTAAGGGGAATTCCAGCCTGAAACACATCTGGCTGAGAATTGTTTTCTTTTCAAGTTCCTAATGGAGAACTTCCTCTGTAAATTCTAGAAGTGGATTACATTTTGTCTTTGGCAACTTCCCTTGTTAAGTCAGGAATGGTCTCACTCCAACCACAGAAGCAGATAGAAATCTGAGAGGAGGGCAGACAAACACGGAGCTGCAACCTAAGCAAGGAAGTTCAGGGGGGTCTGAACTGACCTGATTTTCCACCTTCATAGCTTCTGGTAAAACCCTGATAATCTATCTTCATAGTGCCATTATCCATGGGAACTATTGCCTTCCACTGGGGTAAAGGGGGGAAGGATGAAACCCCTGAGGTGAGGGACTGGTTGTTGCTGGCAAGGGTTTGCTATGGCTTGTCCTCCTGGAGCAGGCCAGGTGACCAAAGCTGTGATCAGGTGCAGAAATACAAGCCCAGGAACTGTGGTTTTCTGCAGAGTTGTAAATAATTTTATGCCACAGAAGCACACACTGGACCACTTTTCATTGATAATTATGATGAACTTGAGGGAAGTGTTCTTTAAATGCATTTTTTTCTTTCAGACAGTAGGCAGTCTCTCTCTTCTCTTTTCCCCCTCAACAGTATGCAATAAACTCACCATAAGATTTATTAGTGAACTGCCATGGTGATTACCTTATTTAGCCAGAAATTACTCTAGGGACCAGACCCTGCATATACTGAAATCAGTGGAAAATTCCCATCTACTTCAAAAAACTGTGGGTAAGACCTGTTAGTAATTAGGAAAAAACAAGAGCTCAGATGGTACCATTGGCTGGGAGACAAGCATTGTTCTAGCATGGGGTGAGGAGAAGCTTGGAGACTTTTTTTATTAATAGCATCATGATCTCCCAGAGGGTCTCCTGTCCTGTGTCCAGTGAAATCACACAGCAAAAACCCTAAAGAGCTGTGATCCTGGCCTAGAGCAGCCAGATATGTGGTGATGGTGGCCTGGCTTACAATAACTTGAGTGAGTAGGGCTCTTCCATGGGAATACTGTAATTGAAATGTTTCTCATCTGGTTCAGCAAGAAAAGACAATATTTAACATGGTAACCCTATTAACATCCTCTTAAGCATTGTTAAGGGACAGGGCCAGGACTCTGAGCTCTTAAAATGCTGCCCAGGTTGCTCCTGAGCTTTCAGGACTGATCTGAAAAGGTTGGCAGAAGTGAATCTCTAACACTTGCTGCCATTAAAAGGTGTCATTGTGGGATGCAGGGAGAAGGGAATGATGTCCATGGTCAGGAATGAGCTTCAGGAGGCGATGGGAAAGGCAGGCAGCAGCTGCAGGTGGCAGTAGTCTTTGTTTCAGAAAATCCCCTCGTCCCTTCTCCCCTCTGACTTATTTAGCATGTGTGAAGGAATTGCTTGCAGAGCAAGTGCAAGCAGTGTGGTTTGGTGCCTGGGTCCCAGGAGGACAATGAGCTGTGGCTTTGCAAGTGTGAGCACTTAGAGCCCGGTGTTCCTGTGCCCAGGGACTGCACAGGGTGTCTGGGGACACAGCTGTGCACATCTGGGTGCTGATGCCATCGGCTGGGGAGCCTGGGGGGCTCAGCCACGGGGCATAAACTCTCCAGGCTCTGGAGCAGTGAAGCTGCAATCGGGGCTTGTCTGCTTCTGTGGGAGAGCTGCAGTGCGGGGCTGTGCTGGCTTGTCACTCTTAGCACTGCCACACACTGAGCACTTGTCCCCTGCTCCTCTGGAGCCACCACATCACCTTTTTCATGTCTTCAGCTCCTCCTGACTCCTCACCATGCATTTTGCTCCTGCGACTTTTGTCTCCTTTTAACATTAAATGGGTGACTTGCTTTCAGGGGTCTTCAAGTGTTGATTAGCTGAGGAAGATCAGCAGCCCACCACTACTCTGGGAGGAAGGGCACCTTTCCTTTCTCACATTCTCACTCCTTGGGAGATCCCTGGATCTGTTTTTGGTATAAAGTGTTTGGGAAATGTGTATACAGCGAAGCCAATTCCCCTTAGAATGGACACAGGACTGTTGCTACTTTATCACCCAGAGTACCCAGGTGTAATTACTTTGGAGTGTAATCACTGAGTAATTGAGAGGCAATATAATTGGTACCTGGATGCAAAATATGTAATTACTGTGTTGTGTAGTGACAGGGTATTTGCCAAGCACATCTTCTGTAGTTACCAAGTAATTTAAGAGAATTTGCATGGTATTTCTTGTCTGAGAGACAGAAAAAATCACCCAGCTGAGATCTCTGCAGAGGACTATAAACTTTCTGCCAGCAGGATTTGTAAGCTTTTCCAAGCAATAAATGGTGGAAGAATTTGCTTTCTGCCTTTCCTTTTCTTTCCAACACAAAATTTCTCTGCCTGCACAAAGGAAAGTTTTCTTTTATTTCCTGCCATGTGGAACATGTGCGTCAGCCAGGAGATTCATTGGGAAAAGAGATAAATAAAGAGAGAAAAACTCAGTTAATGAGAGGAATAATTAAACAAACAAACAACAGGCTTTGAGATGTCAGAGCAAACTGCCCATCTCCATCAAAGCCTGAGCACAGAACATCTCACTGGGGCTGAAAAAAATGTGGGACCTCAGGCAGAAGTGGAGGAGTCAGCTCCAGCCTGGCTGTCACCAAGTGCAGAGGTGGAAAGTGAGGATGCCTTTTGTCCCGAGAGCTCAAAGGACAGCTTCAGCAGGATTTCTGCCATACCACAGCAGGGAACAACAGAATTTATGGCTGTACCTATGCTAATGACCTGCAGAGGTAAAGCAGCCATTTGTTTCAAGTAGCCCCTGTTAAAGCACAGCAGCATCGTTCCCTTTTCTCTCGGTGGGAGAGTGATTGGTGTTTACGAACTGTCTTTTTCTTTCTGCCTTTGGAAATGCCCTGCTCCTGTAAATCACAGAAAGCAGCCTGTTAGAGCTGTGTCCTCATTTGCACAGGATTGGGGGGGCAGGATCAGACAACATACATCACTGAGGTTGCTCTTTTCATCATTGCACTTGGCCTTAATTACGTTATATTGCCCTCTCTAGAGAAATCTCCGAGGCTTTGGGCTTCCATAAAGTAATACTTTATCTTTTTCATTAAATAACAGCCACTCGTTAGGGCAATACAACATGCTGCTTTTCCTTCACCTTCTAATGAGGTTGTGTTCCTGCACATCATGAGTATAAATAAACCAAGGTTTTGGTATTTTAGCTTTTGGTTTTTTGGCTTTACCCCCTCAAAAAAGAAAAAGAAAAAATCCCCAAAAAACAAATAGCAGATGTATTCTCTTCTGGTACCTATTGGTGCTGTTTTGCAGCATTTGCTTTTGGGTGAGTTGCTCTTTTGTTGCTGATACCTTCCAGCCAATTCTGAAAATGTGAACCACAGCCACCACATTTTCTGCAAAATGAACTTGGCTAATCCTTTGCATTCAAACCAGCCCTCACCTCTCTATTGATAAATACAGCTCATGCTCCAGTCCCAGGGAATGCAAATACTGTTTGCAGAAATAGTGCTATCCTGGCTACTTCTCATTATCGTGTTTTTATTGCCAGGGATCCTGGAGCTTTTTAGTAGCTACAGAATCAATAATGCTGTGACATTCATACATTTCTCAATGCCACTGTGCATGGTGCAGCATCAAAGTGCTGCTTCTCAGGGGCTCTACCTGAGAGTGATACTTGTGTACTCCTATAATCCTTTTTATCTATAGTTTACAGATCTTAATTAAGATTTACAATGCTGTTGTGAAGTGGATCTCATGTCTGGGCAGACCAGCATGGCCAGATGCTAGAGAGGAGTGTTTCAGAAAAGCTCAGGCTTTTTGTCAAAAGCTTTCAGCTCCCAAGGCAAGGAACTCCTTGGCAGCCAGGCTGCTTTGCAGGGAAATCTGCCTTTCTCTACAGCCAGTACTGGAGACAGGGACTGCAACCCTGGAGTCCTGACACCCACCTATGGTGATATTCCCTGCTCCACTTGTTCCATTTCTTCGCAACATTTTCTAAAAATATTTGATTTTTGAAATCTGTTGCACCCAAGGCTTTAGCTTCCCTCCCCCTCTGAAATCTGTGGAGGTTTTCTTTTCAAAATAACTAACTCAATAGTTATTTACCAAACAGCAAAAATAACTAAATACAATCAGTTTGATTCACTCTAGCTTCTGGAAACACTATTCTGGAGACAAGGAGACTTCCAATTTCCTACATGAGTCATGATGTTCTTGGATTCAACATATCAAACTGCATCAGCAAATCATATTATATAATGTAATATAACAAGACACAACTGCCTGTGTTTAACCTAGAAAAGATTAAAAAACATGTCCTACCATGGTCATTGGGCTGTCCTGGCAAAATTGTCATTC
This sequence comes from Cettia cetti, assembly GCA_013401135.1. Lineage (NCBI taxonomy): Eukaryota > Metazoa > Chordata > Aves > Passeriformes > Sylviidae > Cettia > Cettia cetti. The sequence goes on from VZUI01041680.1 coordinate 107,135, forward strand.
TCTTTTCTGTCCAGCTGCCACCCCTGCTGTCCTCCCCAACCTGCTATGCTGGAAGGAAAGTGCCATTTTTAGGAACAAAGATCTGAGCAAGTCTGGTAACAGAGCAGAAAGTCCTGCTTGTGCCACTTCTCTGGTTTGGAGGCTGAGTGCTCCAAGGTTGTGTCCAGGGTTTCACCTTTTATCATGATGCAGAACCAACATCTCCTGGTTGAGAACTGATGCACTCACAGTGGTGTGGGATGGGGGAGAGACTTTCGAACTGCTAATGCTGCCTTGTTCTCAGTGTAAAGTAGAAGAAAAAGGGATGTGTGGATGTGATGAAGAGCCATTCTCCTTTTATTCTTTGCCTGCACAGAATGAGGGGGTTTGGAGTCTTTTAGCTCTGTGTCTGGGTCTTGCACTTGCCTGGTGTAAGGCACAACCCAGAATCTGCCCAGAGAAGGGAGGGGTTGAACTGGGGACAGGAGCACATTGCTGGAGTTTCTCCTTACCTCGGGAGGCAGGGGAGGCTCCAAGTCAGTATTACAGCCCTGCAATTTCAGTATTATCTGCACCCCTCTACCCAAATCCCCTAAAATAGAATCATCCCTTCACCTGGGCAATTCAGCTGCAGGGTCTTTACTGACTGGACGTTGGTGCAAAATAGGAGCTTTCCACAGTGCATTGGAAGAGAGGAAAGCTGGGAGCAGGGAGCAGCTCCCTGTGCCCTGGCAGTTTCCTTGTGCTGTCACCAGCCTGGCTGCCAGGGCTCCATGTGTTTATCCAAAGTCTGAGGATGTGGGAATAGAAGGAGGAACAGCCTTCAGCCTCTCAGTTCTCTCATTTCCCCTGGGGACTTTCCCCTTTTCTCTCCCGGGACCCTGTGAGCAGCAGCTCAGAAACAAATTTAATTTAGCACCTGTCAAACCTTTTGTGTCTCAGGTGTTGGCCTTGACAGTGAAAAGCATCACGTTTTTGTTTGAGGGGCAGACATTAGGCTGGAAGAACAGGAGCCAAGCAAGGCTTGTTTCAAGGGTGATTAGGAAAATTGTGCCTTAGGAATCACAGTCCAGGGGACAAATCTCACTGAGCAGCAGGGGCATTAGTGCAACACATGATCTGGCAGGGCTGGAGGAGAAGCAGTGAAGGAGCCTGTCCAGCCTCCTTTTAAGCATTTCAATGATGCACCTCTCTGCAGAGCCATTATGGAGAAATGTCTCAGGGGAGGAGATTTTAATGTATTTCAGCATGAGGTAAATGATCCCAGGCTGAGAGAAGCTGGCACCCTCTCTGTGCCAGCCTCCACCAGAGCAGCCAGACCCCAAGCAAAGCCGTGGCTATTCCCTTTATGAGATGCAGCATAGGTGCTGGCATTAATATTGCTTTGCTACCAGTTACACTTAAAAAAAGAAAAATAAAAAGGGAAAACTACCAAACAAGCTCTGAGAACAACAGCAGCAGCAGCAAAATCCTCAAGCTGTGCTGGAACAGAAAGTAATTAAGAAATATTTCATATCTCCAAGCGGCCCTGAAATTTTTATTCCTGTGCATGAAGCTCGGTAGGCTCCTCACGGGCGGCTGCTGCTGCTGCGTTTCAGTGCAATAAATCCTGTTGCCTTTGGAGCCTGACAGCCAGCCCAGGATGTGATCAGAAAACCAACAGAGACTCTCTGTAGGGTTTATTCCTTGCCTGTCTCAAGTCTGCTTGTACCAACCAAGCCAGTGCTCCAGGTGCAAACCAGTGGGTAAAACCTGTCTCTGGGAGATAAAGGTCAGAAAGGTGGGAGGTGGTGTCAAGAGGGGGGCTGGGGAGAGTGGGAATTCAGACAAATGAACTCTCATTTGCAATATTTCCATCCCAAACCCAAGAGACTCACCCAGCCTCAGTCCAGCCCTAGAAGTATTTATGGCCCTGTGAGGGTTGATCCAGAATTGAATGTATCTGGAATAAATAGTGGTGTGCTTTAATCTCTCTTCCAGTGAGCTGTGTCAGTGCATTCCAGACCATGCAGCCTGGCAGGACACAGCTCAGGGCTGCAGGACCTGGGCTTGGTGTTGGTGTCCCTGGGTGGCCCTGCCAGCTGTCACCCCACCTGGGTGAGCTTAGCTGAGACCAAATGTCCTGCACAGTTGGCAACTGCTCTGGGAGGGAGGCAGGGGAGGGGACAGCCTGTTTTTCTTTCTCCTATTCTTAATCATAAGAGAAAGTGTTTCTGAAGCTGTGACCCAAACTATGGGGTTCTAAACCCATTAACTGCAAGAGAACCTCTAGTTCTACCTTTGGATTCAAACTTTGTCTATGGGCTCAGTTCTTGTAGGTCTGAATCCTAGGGAATTCTATCCCTCACCCTCCTTCCCATCAATCTCAGTCTCCACAAAATTCAGAGAACCACTGGCCTTGTGCTGCACCGTCTTAAAGAAACCCAACAGAGCAAATCTCCCCAGCAGACAGTGCCAGTGCCAGTTCTGAGCAGCTAAACCCTTACATGTCACACCCAGGGCAGGGAGGAGACCTCCCTGCTCACCCTGCAGGTGATGGGATGTGGCTGCCTCTGAGCCAGGTGGCTCCTCCAAGCCCTTGCTCATGAGTCAGCTTGCAGGCTGTGAGCTCCATTCTCTTCCTTTTCCTCACGTTTGCCATCAGGTGAAGCAGGATGGATGGGATGTGGGGGGAGTGACTCTGCCCACTTCTTTGTGTTTCAAATTGGTTTCGAGTATGAGAAAATAAAAACAGAATTATTTTTAAACAAGGGCTTCATTTTGATTGCAGCTTTTTACTCTGTATTTTTTTCAGCTTTTGCAGGCTGGTATGACTAACATTTTGAAAAGGAAAAGTCATTTTAAGGTGAAAACCCTTTTTTATTTAGAGCCAATCAAATGGTTCACATAACTTCACTAATTATTTCTTTTCATTAGGGACTTGTCAAAACTGAAAGTTTTCCTTTAAGCACTTTCTTGGGTGTCAAAGGCTCAGGTTTTTTTCTAAAATATGGAACTGGAATGGTGCCCAGGAACTTTCACTCTGTGGATGATTTTGTTGCTCTTCAAGTGTCCATAGCATGAAAAAATCAAATTGTTGGACCTTGAAGGTTTCCTAGTGAGGTTTTTGCTTTAGGAGTGTAGAGGAAAGCCAAAGCGCCCAAAGCTCATGGGAGGTGCTGGTCCAAGGCTGTTCTCCTGGGTGTGCTGAAAGCTCAGCCCCTCCCTCTGTCCAGCTGCACTGCCGAGACTGCAGCAGCTTCAGGGACTGGCATGGTCACAGCTCCCTGGGGACTGCAGGCAGCTGCCATGCTGAAAACTCTCCCCTTCTATCCCTCAGAGCACTGATTCAGGGAAACAAATAAAGTCCATCTCTTTCCTGCTATTTCTATTCCCTTCTTCTGTATTCTCCCTTCCTCCTTTTTCTCTTTGTTTTTTTTCCCCTTCTCCTTCCATGCATGAACTAATTGACGTCTGATCTATTCAGAGGTTCAGCCCTAAAAAGTAACCTTCACTTAACTGCTCACATAACTTGCCTGTCACTTTTGATAACAGTCAGGGCATCATTTTTGCAAGTGTTCAACAGTAAAATTACTGCTTTGCTCTTGTCAAGCAAATGAGCCCTGAGGCTTGTGTGAAAACCATTAATGATGATGCCACGATGGGACTGGTGCACTGGGCAGCCTGCAGAAGCAGCCTCTCAATTCGCCGCGCCCCTGCTGAGCAGTTTAGGTTTAATTAACCTGCATTAATGCCTGCTGGGATAGCGTTTTCTGTGCCTCCTTTTTCAGGGGGTCAAGTGGAGCCAGAGACAGCTGCTGGTGTCTCAGGTGCCCTGGGTACGTGGCTGGGATCCTGGAAATGTTTATGGCTGTGGTGTGGAAATAAACTCGGCTTATTACTCTCATAAAACCGGTGGCTGTAGCCTTGGGCTTTGCCAGACTTGCTGAGCTGCTGGAGAGAATTATTGCCAGAACATAAACCTGCTGCAGCTCGTGGTGCTGGGGCACAGGGCTGTGCTGTGAGGTGTTTGTGGGGATGGAGGGCTGCAGAGGTTCTGCAGGGTTCTGCAGAGATCCTGTGCGTGTCTCCATCCTCCAGGAGTTGTTTACCATCTGTATGGATGCAGTGAAGAGGTGGAGTTTGCTTTCTACTGGAAAAGGACTCTGAGCCTGGGCTTTGTGTTGCTGAGCCTGCACCCAGCTGCTATCAGGAGAGTGAGCATCTACCACAATAATTGTAATTATAGTTATGAGGCTGCTACTGTTGCTATTTCACTGATAAGTAACAGGCCGAGGCAGGGGACTACTCCACACCGACACTGAAGTTCCAGAGGGTTTTGAGATGGTGAAGACAACAGGCAGCATAAATCCTATTTCTTTAGAAAACTGAGCTTCAGTGGGGCTCTGCTGAATTGAGTGCCATTCCTCCTCTGCAGAAAAGAATGCAAAGCTTACCTTTATTCTTGTTTCTTTACCATTTATGTGTCCTGGAAGTCCAAGAATCAGAAACCTGGGCAGATCTCCCTGCTTATGCAGTTCAGATGAGACATAGGCTTTGCCATCAACAGGGCTTGCTTGATGAGTGAATGAAAGGAATCAGGAGTGAAGTGGTCATTAGCACGTATTTACATAGGTTAATTGCACGGGGTAAGGAAAGATCAAATTGATTTTCAATGGGGCTACTGATAGAGACGTCTTCCTGACAGTGCTTCATGACCCCTTTCTTTGGCATTGAATTATATTTTTCAGGTCTCAGCAGGCTGTAGCTAAGGATTTAACAAGCTTCTAGGTCATGTCAAGCCTTGCCTTTGTAGCTCTGGGTATTTGGTTTTCATGTGCCATGTCTGCTGGGTGCATTTATTGAATTTACCCTGGTAGTCCAGTGAGGAGGATTCTGAGAAGGGAAAGTGCCATTATTCACACATTTAATGAACTTTGGAATCACAGAATGCTTGGGTTTTGAAGGGACCTTAAAGCTCATCTCATTCCAACTCCCTGTCCATGGAAGGGACACCTTCCACTATCTCAGTTTGCTCCAAACCCCCTCCAGCCTGGCCTTGAACACTTCCAAGGATGGGGCAGCTTCCCTGGGCAGCCTGTGCCAGGGCCTCAGCACCATTCTGGGTCCATGGTGAGGGACTGTGGCAAACTTTGATCAACAAAGATGAAGAGCAGATTGGTTTAGGGCACCTGAGTAACCAGGGTCAGTTTAATGGGCATCATCTCCTTATTGCTGCCAAAGCCCATGGTCACCCTATTGCCTGGGCTGAGTGTGAGCAGTTGTAGCTCATCCTGCTTTCCCTGGGCCAAGCATCCCCTCACTCCTGGTAAACCAGTCCTGCCACTTGTGCAGACTGGCTCAGAGCTGGTTGTGTCATGTCTCCATTAGTCTGCCATCTGCCACCTACACCAAACCTCCCCCTGGCCCCAGGCCAGGCCTCTTGCAGGCTCTGCAGATGCTCCAGCACCCCAGTGGCTGCAGGATGGGAGTTTAAATAAAACAGGGCATTGATGTGGAGAGGAAATTAATTAATGTCCCTGCTATTAAATTACTGTCTCTGAGGGAAGACTTTTACTTTGCCTCTCAGATGACAGTGTTTCATTAGGGAAAAAAACCACAAGGTTTGAGAGCTCAGGCTTTGAGACACTCTATCAGGTTTATTTCTAAGTAAGAGTTGCATCATTTTTCTTGTGAATTTAGGAGAATAAAGACTTGAGCCCTCTATTATTTTTCGAGTAGAGAATTGCTGAGAACAACCTGTTCCTGTGAACACTTAAGTTGCAACAAAGTCCTGCCCATTTCTTAAAGATCAGTCCCTGACATTCTACACTAATCAGCAGCTGAACACTTCAGTGGGGCAGCCATTCTTTTATCTATTCATTTATTTCCAAAAATATAATTTATTCCATTTATTTTCAAAAATGAGCAAAGCCGCAGACACCTTTTAGAGCATGCATCAGCTTGTGACCCTTCCCTGTGTTCTGGCCTTATCTTGCTTCATATGAGAAGTAAATTTCTTTGACTTTGTGAGTCTGGAGATTTGTGTGTTCCTTATTTAGGGATGTAACAAAAAGAGCAGCAAGTAGATGAGAAGTAAGGCAGTATTTAGGAAAAAAACCACTGGAATATGACTGGGAAACCTAAGGGAGAGTTGCAGGCAGACACCAATGGGTCCACAATTTTCGCTGTGTACTTGCTGCCCACTGCCCATCCTGCTGACATTGGCAAACTTCTGTAGCTTGGCTTTGCTGGGCTAAATTGAAGAAGAGCCTTTTTTGGGAGTGAAAATGTCAGGGTAGAGGTGCTACAGTCAGGAGTACAGCAGCTGCCCATGGCCCCCAACTGCAGCCAGAGCTGTCATTTCTCACTGTCAGAAGCATTTAAATAAATAAATAATCTCGCAGTAGACATCTCTATATTTTTTTTCTGTAGGAGCTAGAAGAAAAAGTGTACCTGGAGAGTATATCTAATTTATTTAGCAATATAAGGATGTTGAATATCTGCAGAGAATGAAAAAATTCCCCAATCCTTGAGGTTATTTGATCTGCTAATTATCCATACTTCAGAACCCATTATTCACACTTTCCTGCTCTTCTCCAAGAAATCTATTTGGCAGACATCTCTATATATTTTTATAGCTTTCTGTGAGATCAGCAGGAACAAAAGAGAAGAAAAATTTGAGCTGTAAACCATTAATAAAATGCAAACATACAACAGTCTTCTTTCTTTGATGTTTGCCAGTAAGCAGATCGAGACCAAGATCTCTGCTATGTTGATATCCTGAAAGACTGGGGGGAAAAAAAAGTTTTTCAGACTTGCCTTTGCCCAATGAAACAACCAAGGGCAAACTGCAGCTCTGTTTGGAAGCATGTTTGGCACAGGCAGCAATGTGACTCACCAATATTAACAGCAGCAGGGTTTTGGATCTCCTGCACCTTGCTACCACAATGCCAAGCTATTCATCAGCACAAACCCTGTCCTGCACACTCTCCTCCAGAAAAAAAAGCCTAACTAAGGAGGCCTTGAAAGCTCTAATTTATGCCAGGTTTGGTCCAAAGCTTGCTGGAAATATTGTCTTTGAGTGAAAAAGAGCTGTGGGACCACCTAAAATGGCCCAGTGCAGGTGGCAATCAGTCCCCAATCTATGTATTCCATTTTACACCCTGATCATTTTGCAGCATCACAGAGAAGGTCACCTTTGGGATGCTAAACTGCTGGTGGAACAAGACAATGCTGCTTTCTGAGAGAGAACTCACAGCCATGGCAGGAGTTTACAGGGGTGGAGGTCTGCTGGCTAAGAGAGAAGGGGTTTATATGTGTCCCAGTTTCTTTTTTGGAAGCATTGTTGGCCAGATTTCTCTTTTGACATTAATGAATTCATGTTGAGATGGTTCCTTTGTTATTGTAATGCACCTCCCCTGGTTGCACCTTGACTCCTTATGGACACAGCTGCTCTGTTTCCCCTGGGTACCTCCAGATGTGCCATGGTTGGAATCATGTCCTTGTAATCAAAATGAAGGACAAGCCCTTGATGTCCTTCAGAAAGGAGCACAGTTCTGTCTCTGGTATCACCAGCTCATGCTGAAGATGGTAATGAAAGTAAATGGTCAGACTTGCAGGGGAAGGCTGAGGGAATTTGATGTTGGAATTGAGGCACTCTCTCATCCTTTGTGGGGTTGTCTCTGGACCTTCACAACTCTGCTCCTTCTTCAGTGCTGTGGATCTGTAGACATCCTTGGACTCCTGCAGGAGCAGGAATTAGCCAAGAAATGGGCAGATTTATCTTATCGGGTGCCCACCAGTGAATACCTAGAGCACAGTGTTGCTTGTCCTGCCCTGGTTGTGGTTGTGTTATAGGGAATGTGTTAAAAATGCAGCAGCTGCTATTTGTTCTTGAAAAACACAGGACCTTCTATCAGGATAAACATTTCCAAAAGTGAGTGGCCTCTGTGACAGCTACAGACCTAAGAAGGACTTAAACAACACACACAGGGTTAGAATTGACCTTCACCAGACTGGATTTCACTCCCTGAGCTAGAGAATAGTTTGTTAAAATGGGATTTCTATTGCTTCTCTATCCACTGGCAAACATGTCTTGTGTGCTTGGATCTATATTTTCTGAGTGCTTCATTTAAACTCTGAACTCAGCAGGGAGATGAGCATGGGAGTCTGGTGATAGTTGCAGAAAGTATTTCAGACCCCATAGCAGAAAAGAGGACAATAACAGAACTTTGGTTGGCTCTCAGTAGAAAGTGGGGTGACATTTTCAAAGTCCACCCCTGCAAATACTGTTGTATTTCATGTCATGTCCTCTGCAGGATGGAAGACCAGTGATTTTCATAGGTATCAAGTGAGAACAAAACAAAACCAGATTTTGAGGGACATAGAGGGAAATGATCTGTAGCTAGAGGTGCTGGTTTGAGCTTATGGGCAAATGTGCATTAAAGGATCATGCTGAAAGGTCACAGTCTAAGAAGATGAGCTTTAAATCACAGGATTTTCTTTTCCCTACACTTTCTCTGGATGTTAGTGCTGTTTCAGGAACAGATCGATTTGATGGGGGCATGTGTACATTTTGAGGGGGAAGGTTTGTCATCCCCCAAGGCAGCAAATCTGTCAAGGCTCCAATGTCAGGCTGTCAGGCCACTGAACCTTCTTCTTTTCCATCACTTTTGAGACAGATTGAATCTGGTGAGGCAAGTTGTGTACCCAAGACACAAATCCTCATCCAAGAAGCTTGGAGCCAGCCTGGGGAACACGAGGCATTTGAAAAATAAAGTAAGGAAGTGCAAAACTGCGTTATGTTGCAAAAGTGACTTTCCACGTCAGTGATCAGAGTGCAAGTCACTCAGGTCTGGTTATTCGAAGAACAGGATGAACAGCCAGAACACAGCAGAGCCTTCCTGGGTTTCCCAAGCCTACCTGCAGCTCATGCAGGGTGACACAGGGGACAAAAGGAATGTCCTGACTCTGGCTGATGATGTTGTGTTGTTTATTTTAATGTAGGTCAGAAAGTCACATTGGCACTGTGGTAGGGAATAGCCCTCTGCACGGGGTCATGATGTAAAACCAGGGAACAACTGACCCCAAATCTGTGTGTCTCCTTTCATGCCAGCTGGCCAGGGCATGTCAGCCTGCTGCAACTCAGCTCACACCCTCGTAAAACAGTGGATAAACTCCACCACTAATCTGACCTTTCTATAAACCTGCTGTGCTGTGTTACATCGCTTGAGCCTCTGGCCCAATCAATTTTAAACGCCACTGTTTGCCAACCTTGCATTGTTCCCACAAACCAACTGAGTGTGTTAAGAGAGGATAATTAGGGAGAACACAGTAATTAATACAGCTGATAATAACCCAGAGGTGTAATTTAGCTGCCTGACTTAGGCTGAATTCCCTGTGCTGGAGGAGGAAAAGGCACCTGCTGAAGTCTTTCACAGCAGCTTCGCTCTCCACAGGAGGCAATCTCATACAGAGCACACAGAAGCCACTAAGGTCTCTCCTGAGCTGCTAATGATTGCCTTGCAGGCAGCGATGGCATGTCACTATTGATTATTTTCCTATTATAAACTCCTTCTTCTTCTCCCTTTTTGCCATGATCTGTTGGGTAAACACGGGAAACAAGTAGGAGCAGCTGAGGTTTGCAGTTATGAAGTGTTTGGAGGAAGAGAGGGAGGAGGGGAAGCACTGCTTCAGCAGACAGTTCTTGTTCTAAAAAAGTGGCAATGGCTGAAAAAACAGTCCAAAGGGATGTGGCGGTATCAGGATAAAAATCATCCTTCAGTCCAATGCAGGATTTTCTGCACTGGCATTACAAGATGCATTTTTTATCATTGACTGTTGCCTTGCACCTGCTGCAGTGGGCATTTTATGTGCAAGTCCATGGTCAGGGCTAATTGTGTTTCATACTGTAGTCACTCCAAATTTTTTATGGCTTTCTTTTACCCAGAGATCCTTTGAAGGTCTCTCAGGTTCCTGTGGTCTCCTTTTGGCTATGGCAGGGTTGAACATGGGAGAGACAAAGCTTCTTTCCCACCTTCTGGTCACTTCTGGCTTCACGTATGGGACTCCCACTGGACACCTCCAGATGGGAGTCTAGCTGCTGTCTGCAGTACTTTTTCACTTTTTCAAGGTATTTCACATCATTTGTCCAGAGCCAGCATTAACTTGGTGCGGTGCAAAGTCCTTTTGTTGCCTTCAGCTTTTGTCCCAGTTCTGTTCAGACTGTGCTTTTGGTTCAGTTTGGTGAGGTGATGCTGTTGTTGGTGCTATTCCTGTGCCTTGGCTTTTTGTTAATGAGAGCAGTTCCTGAAAATGCACAGAATTGTGTTTTCCTGCTACTAATTTCCTCAGAAGCTTGAGGGAACTGGCGTGCTACTGCTCATAAAAATGAAATTCCAGTTAAACATATGCAATGGAAGGTCATGCTTTTCCTTCTGATTTTTTTTTTAAATTTGGCATTTGAACTTTCATTTCCTCAACCTTATTCCTTGCAGGATAAATTAATGTTTTATTCAGGATATTGAAGTGCACTCAGGAGACACAAGTGATTCTAGTGACCTTCTCTGTGACCTTGAACAAATGTTTTCTCTCCCTGAATCTGCTCCTTCCCAGGGGTTTTAGAACCAAGTAGTTGTCACTGATGTCTGTTACCAGCTTTCAGTCTTTGGACCCATCCTTCTTTGTGTCCTGACAGTCGCACATCTTACCCTGGAGCAGTGTAGGAGTTGGACAGCCAGTCTGTACTAATTGTCCAAACTCCAAAGAATGATTTAGCCAGTCCCAAAATAGCTTTCTAAAGAAGGTATGGTGAATCATTCTCCTGACTTCCCCTTTCTCTGCTCACTGAGGATAGTAGAAGCTTGGATGGCTAACGAAACAAGACATCTAATTATTTAGGGATCTAAACTTACTAAGAGGGAGTCTACCACAAAGCCACAAAATGCAAATGTGAGAATTTTGTCCATGAAATTTCTTCTTTTCCTCTTTATTATGGTTTATTGGTTTTGTTTGGTTTTGGGTTTTTGTTTTGATTTTTTTTTGTTGTTGTTTGGTAATACGCATCTTCATTCAGCAGCAATTAATAACCTTTCCTTGTGCAAAGATGCCAGGTTCTGTAAGTCAACATGACATAGAAAAGGAGAAAGCTTGTGAGAGGAGAAAAGAAACCAAAATCAGAAGAACCTGTTAGGGAGAAAAGAAATTAAAACTGTAGAACATGTTATAGCTGTACTACAAATGTTATCAGTGTTTATCAGGGAAATAAGACAACAATCACTGGGTCCTGATAGGATAAGCAACCTCATTCCTGCTTTATTATGCTGGGGTTTTTTTGTGGGGAGAAGGTGTTTCAAGCTTCATTTGTCAGTCAGTGCATAATACTAACTCTTGTCCTCTATGATGGTTAAGAATACAGAGATTGGTTTTTATTTTATTTTCTTTCTTGTTTTCCCTTCCTCTCCTGACTGTCAGGGTGAATTTGTATCTTCTGGCAGTGTTGGGGAGGTCGGAAAGATGTCAAAAAGAGGATGGAAAATGCATTTTAAAGTGAGCTGTTAGGAATTGCTTTGACATTTCTGACAAAGGGAAAGGTTACTGCACACAACTCTTCAGCTCCTATCTGCTTATTGCTTTTCTTGTCAATCACAAGAGGAAGCAGAGGAATTCCCTACCATCACTGGCTTGTCCCATGCCCACGGTTGATCTGGCAGGTAGGCTTGGCTTGGCATGCAGGCACTAATCACACTCTTTAGGCTGTGATTACAACCTGGGGACATCTGTTCTTACCAGTGTCCCCTGGGGTGCTGCTGTGAAGCACAATGTTCAGTTCAGAGGAAGCCCTGGCCCTGCTCCCCACCATCTTTTTTGCAAAAGTGAGAAATGCCTACTCATTCCCTCCGTGTCTGCAAGGAGACCTTGATCCTCAAGTGAACTTTATTGACTGACTTGCTCCAGAAATTTAAAATCAGAGATTTGGAGCCTTCTGCATAACCCAGTGAACCTCTGCTATGGATAACAGAGCAATAATGCTGACACCAAGTTTGGCACCCAGCGACATTTGGCCTGGCTCTCTCCCTCATCACCTGCTTGGGGAGAAGGAAGGAGAAATTAAGACACAAAGTTTTAAGACAGCCCACAAATGGTGGTGCCAGAACAGAAGGGAGATGTGTTCAGGAAGGAGCTGTACTGGTGAAAAGATAAAGCTCTAAGTGCAGAAATATTTTTCTGTTGATGCTTTCAATTGCAAATGAGCTGAGCCTGAGACAAGGGAAATCAACATGCATGAGCTTGTACTTTAACTTGCTTTCACCATGTTTTAATTCCTGGATAACTCAGGAAATGGAAAAAATAGAATAATCTTTGCCAGTTCAGTTCATTATGAAGAGCAATAACTAGTTCTAAATAGCCCTTTATTTCTTCTCCAGTCTTATTATAGGACTGGATTAATAGCATCAGTTTCCTGGTTTGTAATAGGAAAGATTCAAGCATTTTCAATATTTTGGTAAAAATATGCAAACTTGATTGTTTTTCCAAAAGCAACTGAAAACATACACTTATTTGAGGAAACTTTCATGTGTCTTTTCTTTAGCTGAGCATTAACAATTTCTGAGGCAAACGCACCAAACAAGTTTCATTAATTCTTTTCCTTCTACCCAATTCTTACTGGTTAGATGGGTGGGAGGAGGGCAAATCTCCTTTGAGCTTTCACCTCTTCCTCTGATTTGCAGCCCTTGGTTTTGCTTTTTGCCTTTCTGGACTAAAACCAAAGGCAACACTTGTAGAGGCCTTTAATGTCACAGCTTTTCTTGGCAGCCAGAAGAGCACAATTGCAAAGCAGAAAAGAAGAGCCTTATTTAGCAAGCAGTTGTTGCTCTCCAAGTTGATGAAACAATTAGCTGGAGATGATGCCCTGGTGCCATTCTGCTCCTTTCACAGCACCACGATGCTCCTTTGCCAGGACAAGACTCTTTGTAGGTTTAATAAACCATGTGAAACCGCACATGACATTCCTCACATTGGACCCTTCAGGCCTCTTAGAGGGAAGATTTAGCTGGCCAAGGGCAACATGATCCTCCTGGAGGAGCAAACTCATCTCCCAACAAGGATACTCTCTGCCTGTGAAAACAATTAATAAAAGCTGGAGCAAATCTCCTCTTACAAATGTCTGTGGCAGGCGGACAGGAGCTGCTGCAGCAGACGCTGGCCTCATCCCCCATGCTGGTCCAAGCTGTGCACGGTGTTGTCTGCTGAGGGTAGGGCTGGGAGCTGCTCAGAGCCACACAAGAGTGACAGTTTTCCATATTCCTGACAGCCTCTATTAAGCCATACATGGAGATTGATGAAAAACTCCTCGGTGTTGCCACAGATCAGAGCAGTTCAAGCAGCTGTTGGGTTAGAGCACTGTCCTTTATTTATTTCCTGGTGACTCTTTTCCACTACTTTTTCTGGAAGCAGATAGTGTTGTTTGCCTGGCTGCAAGCTTGATGCTAAATCTGCTGGAAATGCTGAGCAGCGGATGCCTCTTTACCTTCTGTGCAATTGCATATGGATTGGTTCCTGCAAGAGTTTCTAATAAACATTTCCATGGCCCTGTTTTTTCAGCCACATAGAGAGGCAGTCATAAAAAAAGAAAAAAAAAAATCCCAGAGGAAAGGAGATTAAAATTATCAGTGATCTCAATTCCCTGTGTTTCAGTTAAACAACATTTTTAATACTGTCTGCAGTGCATGTACTCTGTCTGTGCTCCCCTCTCTTGACAGGTCCCCAAATCACATTCACTGCCATTCATTATGTGCAGTGGAATAAAACATTTATTCCAAGTCATGTTTTATTCCTGGGAAAATATCTATTTCTGCAAGCTCCAGACATCTTTTTAACTATTAGCACTTCCCTTTGTGGCCCTGGGCTCCCTGCCCAGAAGATGAGTCCTGCAGGTCTTGGTGGGATCATGCCACCATGCACTGCAACCCTGGTGGGACAGACACAGCCCTCTCAGGGCTGCAGATAACACAACCTGGCTCTGGAAATTTTACTGCAACATTCTTGCTGTTTCTTGTAATCCCTCTCTGTGTTGTTGTGACAGGAGTCTTGCAGCCAGTGTAAGGAGGAGCACCTTATATTTTGCTGAAGTCCAAAGAATTTTCTTTTTTAATTTAATGAGCTTTGGGTTGGCACTTGGATTTTATTTTAGGAATAGAACTAATGGCAATGCAGCACCCCTTTCCTGCAATATCTACTGTCCTGTGGCCAGAGCACACTGAGATGGACTCTTATTCCAAAGTGGGGAAGCTATGGCCCAAAGGGGCATATTATCATTTAATGGGCAGCAGGAAGATGGATGTTCTGACTCCAGCTCTTCCCTGCCTGCTTGACCAAGCTGCCTTTTAACTCCTGTTAACTTCACCCAACAATTAAGTGTGCAGTCTGTAAAAATGGGCATCCTCTGATTTACCTCGTGCAGATGAAGCAGTGGGGCTCCCTTCCAGCAGCCCTTTGCTCTGAAAGCCAAAACCTCAACTCACCTGGAGATGAAACAAAATGCTGAAGGCACAGGGGAGTGCAAGAACACAGGAAATTCAGGTTTTGAGCTTTACAGCTGGTCCCCAGCCCATTTCTGTTATTGACACCTTCAATAAATCAGCTCAGCAAAGGTGCAGACTGAGAAAGATTCACTGTGGCTCAGTGACAGCTCTGCTGCTCAGAGCCTACAAATCACCCAGGGAGCTTTGTTTCCTGCCTGAAGTTGCCTCTCAGGGCTCTGCTCCCTGTGGTGCTTCTTGCACAACCTGTGGGCACAAGGAAGGTCTCTTTCACCCTTTGCTTGTCCCTGGCAGAGAATGGCATTCGTTGCTGTATAAATGCCAAGGAGTCATGGCATTATTATTTACAGAGTTATTTATAAACAGCACATTCAACAGTCATTGTGTCCAGCATAGTCTGGGCTTCAATGGTTTCCTTTATGAATGTAGGGCCCAGCCCCACTGTCCTCTTCTGGCCTCGTGTCCCATGGGATGTGCCCACCACAGAAGGGGCAGAACTTGTCCATCCAAGAGCTGGCACTCTGGACATGCAAGAGCTTACTTTGTTCTGGCCCTTCAGAAAAGCTGTGAGAGTTTTACAAGTACCACAGCTCTGAACCCTGCAACAAATTTGGCTGAAAATGGCCAATACTTTTAGGAGTTATTAGGAAGGATAGTCTATATGCTCTGTTAAGCCTTGTTTCCTGAGGAATCCAGGCTAAAATATTGCTTAGATATCTTAAAGCATTTATGCCCAAGAGCACACGCTACTTTAAATCAGAAAGCATGAAAGCAAATTAAGGTTTTAAATCACCAGAGGTCAATTACCAAGTGGCTACTGCAACCTGTTATCTTTGCTGAACTACTGTGCAGGCATGAACATCTAAATCAGTGCTGTTTAACCCAGAGCTCTCAAAACAAGGCTTTCCCAGTGCTGCTGAATCACATTGCTCTGCAATCATCTTGCTTTCAAATTGCTGTAGGAACAATTGAAAACAAAATCTCTGTTGGTAAGGTTCAAGTGTAGCTATTAACCATCTTCAGTCACCCAAGCAGTAGATCTAGCCCGACTTGACTTCCTTCAATTCTTAGAATACTCTGTGTATTTTAAATCTCCCAGCATCTGAAGTTCTGAATACCTTCAAAATATCTTTGCCACCTTTTATTCCAGCTGCTTTCATAGCAGGAATTATTTCTTCCTTTACTGAAAACCAGCTATCCCTGGTTTGAACTGGGATTCAGCCCAACACTGTTTCGGGCTCTGTATTGACTGGAGTTACAATGAAGTCAGAGTACAAGTGTGATTATTTATGATTTGATTATGAAGCAGTAGAATTTTGCAAAGCAGAAGGGACTTTAAGTCTCTGTTTTCATAACTCCAGATGTTATGGCTTTGGGCTTTTCTGAGCTACAGTGGACAATTGTTCCTATAACTAGAATTGTCTCAATTTAGCTCCTAAAGGGAAGAATCCATCCAAAATTAATATTGTCAGCAGTAAAAGAGCTAACTTTTGGGAAGAAGACAACATATGCTATAAAAAACCATGACCCCACAAACACAATTTTCCCCTATAGACTGGTAATGACTCATTTCAGCGTTGAAAACATAATTGAATTGCTCCTTGCAGCAATTAGGACACTCTGTCAATGTGCAACTACTTAATTGTGTTTTCATACTGCAGACTTTCTGTGGCAATCTGAATGCACCATTCTGATGCTGAAATTATTGGTCTTTGCTGCTTGTTTTTTCCTGAGATCTATCCTGGATAATAACTCAGAGTTGGGAGAGTGGTAGGGGTTTTTCTGGCTACAGGTCTGGGTTTTTCTCAGCTGGCTGAACTGGTCACTGTCCCAAGCCTTGTTAAACTTGGAGCAGCTCATGTGCTGAACTGTGCTTGCCCTCAGCCCACGTCACTCAAGGTGAGGATGTTAGCAAAGAGCTCTGGGTTAAACTGCTTGTGCTAATCCATTTGTTGTGTCTCAAGGGGATCAGGGAGTAGTCACACACAAGGCATATAAAGAGAAGGGGAACTGGTATATATTGGGGCAGAAAGTACCATCTGAAGGTGGCCTGGACTCACCATCTGTGTCAAAGCAAACAGAATGGCTAGGGGAAAAAAAAACATTACCTTCTGTCCATCCCTTAGAGCCAAATGTATAGGCACCCTCAGCAGGACTCACTCCCCATGGAAGCTGGTGCTTGTGTCTGGCTTAATCAAAAACACAAGTTCCAGTGGGGGCAGATGTTCAAACAGCAAGGGCAGAAATCACCTGGTTAGAGTGGCCTGGAGCTGCCTCTCTGGTGCAAGGAAATTCCTGTTTAACAAGAGGCTTTTTAAAAATATGCTTATCCCTACAGAGAAAGAAAGAAAATGAAAGAAAGAACGAAAGAACGAAAGAAAGAAAGAACCAAAGAAAGAAAGAAAGAAAGATAGAAAGAAAGAAAGGGTTGTTTGTTTCTGTGCTGAGGGGAGTCTCAGAGATATCCCAGCAGCTGCGGGGAGGTGTGAGGTACCCAGGGAAAGAAAGCTGTGCCCAGGAACATCAGGATTCCTTGTTAGGGGCTTGTGTAGGGAAAAGCCAGCAGGTCTCTCTGCTGCTCTGGCTGCCTGCCACGTTTCCAAGCACGAGCCAGCTCTGTCTGGGCAGCTGGATCTGCTTGAGGACTCTGCCAATGACAAGGCAGCCAAGCTGTGAGAGTGAGAGGTGGTCGAGCTGTCAGAAACCATCTCTTCCTTGGAGCTGCTGTGGAGGGGACACAAATGCAGTTCCCTTGGTCTGAGCAAGACCAGCACACTGGGGGGAAAAAAACCCACCTCTGCCTGCCCATCAGCCTTTGTGATTTGATATGGGAAAGTGGATGCAGAGCTTTGATTGTAAAATCTGGTGTTTTGGGAAGGTTTCAGTTTCTTGTTGTCTTTATGTAGCATACTTTCACTTCAATTTTCACTGCAAAATTATAATTTTATCTTGAGTTCTCTTACCAGCCAGTGGCAGCAGTTATGCTAGCACAGTCACCCTGTATCATCCCAGTTGAGCACATTACAAAACCATAAAATAATTTGGCTGCTGAAACATCTGAGTGTTCTCCTGTATACCTGTATCCTCCAAACCAGGAGCTTTGGAGCTAGATCAGAGTGTCTTCAAATCCCAGAGAGAGTTCAGATCCAGGGCTGCTCCCAGGCCTGATTGTTCCACAGCAGGATCTCAGATTCCTCTCTGAAACTTCTGCCATTAACAAAGATGAGTCAAGTGGGTCATTTTTGCAGCCAATATATTGTCTGAGTCATGAGTTAAAATATTGTGTTAGTGAAAGACTGAGTTTCACATGATCATATACTGTTATTTTTGCAAAAATTGTTTTGTTGTCATTAGAAAAAAGAAGGTAATTCTACTCCAAATGGAAAAATTTGTCTGGTCTTGGCTGATTAGCATTGATAAATGGATTTGGAGAATGAAGTCAAGTTAGGAATTTCTGCTGTCTGGCAACTTCATATTCATTATGAAAGTCTAGCAGGGGTTTCAGTCATGCTGCTTTGCACTTGGAAACAGTTTAGCTCAGCTTGAGACAGTGTGGGAACAGTCACAAATGCCAGGAAATATATCTGTGATGCCACCAGAGAGAGGAGAGGGATTTGAGGGCCAGTAACAAGAGCTGGGAGCCAGATAAGCCCAAAAACAGCTCAAAGGAAGTCAAAAGCATCCCTCTCCCTTGTAATGGGAGAAAAGAGAAGGAAAAGCATCCAGCTCAGTCATAACACAAGAGAACTGGGATTGTTTGAGGGATGTGTTTTGGGGACCCTCGAGGTGTCAGGAACTGTTGGGAGAGGTGAGAGCAGCTGTCCCAGCCTGGCAGGGCTGGTGGTGAGGGCTGAAAGCCCAGGACTGGCACTCTGAGGGCTCTGGGCTCTCCAGGGTTGTGGGAGGTCAGAGGGCACCTTTGGGGCTCCCTTTAGGAGTGCAGGGATTGACTGGCACATCCCAGGGGACATGTTATGTGTCACTGTGTGTGTCACACTGCAGCCGGGGCTGTTGGGACCTGCTGGGACCTGTCACGGGTTTTGTTCCTCCTCTGGCTGCATAAATCCCTTTTCTGAATGATTCACCATCCAAAGGTGCTTCCCCACAACCAGAGGGACCAATAAACTCCTTGGATTGTCTATAAAATAAGGAAAAAACAATCACTGAATGGAAGAGGTGTCTCTCATAGAAGTATTTTGATTTCTTCCCTGTGTCTGAGCATGGAGAGCAGCTGAATGCTCTCTTTCTTTCCTGAAGGGAAGGAATGGGAAAAGGAAGAGGAGGAGAAAAGAAAGGAAAGGGGAAAGGAAGGAGACAGGGAAAGGTAAAGGAAAACCCCCAAAGGTTCTGGGGTTTTCTGTTTTCCTCACTTAAAAAAACCTCAATCAACTAAACCTCTAAAACATCAAAGCAATTTGTTTTGGTAAATGCACCTTCACCAATTGGAAATGAGATCCCAAAATGGTTTAGTTTTAAAGTCCTAAAATTAGTCCAGTTGGCATTTAATGAATTTTCTTTAGCAAAAACTATTCCTGTCGCATCCCTGAAAAGCCCCTGCTCTTGCACTAATGGAAGCTGGGAACAAGGTTAGAAATAAACTATTTACCTGCATAAAAGTACTTACTCCAGAGCAGCCTGATCTAATCCTAGGCCTATGTGTCTTTTGGCTCTGTTTCTGCTAGTAATCATTCCATTTGGATTGGACAGGAAAAAAAAAAAATTTTCGCAGTAAGAATATGTGTTTCAATTTTTGTGCTTCAAAATGTCATCCCCCTCCTTCAAAGGGGCCAAACTTTGTTTCAGACCAAGACAGGAAATAAAATACCATATTTTGCCTTAGGGAGTTGTGTTGGTTGTTGGTTGATTTTCAAACTGTCAGTGAACCACATATTGGATTGTTCAGAGAGTGCTAATTGATATTTATTCACAGCAAATGGGGAAACCGAGGCACTGATGGGCTTCCCCTTCTCAAAGTTTGGAGCCAGGGCTGGCAGTGGGACCCAGTTCCCTTTGGTAGAGCTCCCTGTCTAACTGGACCCCTCAGCAGCTCCTGGGGAAAGCAGATACTGCCTTTTCCAGGGCTTGTTAAGGCAAGGCTGAACACAGGGTTCAAAATCTCTGGATGCAGTTCTGAAACTGGAAATTGGGGGTGGGAAAAAAAGAAAAGAAAAAATTAGAGGAACAAGGCTCCTGGGAAACAGGAGTGGCAGCTGAGCCAGGTGCAGCAGGTCCAGCCTGTGTCTCCAGGCCCTGCCCATGGCATCCAGGTCCTGGCTCAGGTGTGCAGGTCTGGGCAGGAGGATCCCCTTACAGCAGTGGGATGCTGATTCCTTTTGCATTGCTGGATCCCTGATGGCGTGGGTTAATTGAATGGACATATTTCATTAAACAAAGCCTTCGCCATCTGTTCCTTCCCAATTAGAAATGCAGAAAAGAACATATTTCTCAATGACAATGGCAGGGAGGGGGAAAAGATATCAGTGGTTTCAAATCATGTAAAATTTTTCTGCAGGACAGATTCACAGCTGGGAAGTTCAGGTTCTTTTTCTTGGGCCAGGCTCCCAGATCTTTAATCTCCCTCCCTGAAACACCAATTTGCCTGAGTGGGAACTTCTGCAGTGTTGTCCCTCACACAATATGGGAAGAGGATGAGGGGGGTCTGTTTGCTCTGCTCATTCCCGGGACCAAGGCAATAAGGGAAGAGCTCCCTATGAATTGTTATGTTGTTCTACCTTCCTGGTAATGGAAATTGCACATTGATGCCATGCTGAGTCCCCATTTCTTCCTGAAGGAAGCTGAACTTCCAAGCTGAACTGAGGTACCGAGTAAAAGAACGTTTATTTTTAATTGCAAATCAAAGTGATACACAGGAAAAAAGTTATTCTCTGAAATGAATGAGCCAGTGGTGTGAACCACAGTTTCTGTCCATGTCTTGTGTGTCTGGCTGAGAATGTGCTTCGTTTCTGCTCCATCCATTTGCTGGGGATGTCAGGAAGCAGCAGTTATCAGCAGGGAGAGGCAAGAGGGGGATGCAGAAGCAAATGCCTGATGTTGTCCTGGGAGATGATTTCCAAACCAGGAGGAAGGTTTGATCTGACCTTTAGGAGGCAGAGCTGATTTGTTTTATTGCTGTGGTGTGTTTTATCTTTATGTTCCCATTAATCATTTTCATTCAAATGAAACCTGCAAGCATGTAATGTGCAGAGCTCATTTCATCAAGTCCGTGTGTGTGTGTGTGTGTGTGTGTGTGTTTGTGTTTCTTTAAAAAAATGCCGCAGACAATTCTGTTAAATTATTAGCCCTGTAATTCTCAAATTTACTGTCACCCTCAGGTAAAATTGCTGCTGCAACTAAATAAAACCCCTGGAAATGAATTGCAGCTCTTGACAGCCCTTAAGCCCTTGAGGCATTTAAATTCTGGATTTAGCGCAGGATTATTACTTCAGGGCAGCAGTTAACCGTGTCTTCAGCAGAGTCGCCTGCCACAGCCCGTCCCGATGCCACAATGGCCCTTTTGTTGTGTGCACCTGGAGTGAGAGTGGGCTCCAGCATCCCGCACTGCAGCCGGAATCGCTCCACACCTCCTCCTGCTGCTGCTGCGCTCTCCGAGCCCCTCAATTCCCAGCTCCGGCCGCCCTGGCAAAAAATTCCAGCGCCTCTTTCTGTTTGTTTGCTGGTGGTGTTGCTTTTTCGATGGCAGGAGCTCCGCAGGAGGGGTCATTTTGCTGGTTTTTAATGGCTTTAAGCTCTCTTTCTTGCTGAGGGCAGCGTGCCCAGCTGCTGCAGGGGCTGTGCAGGGCTCGGTGACTCGGCTGTGGCCACGGCGCCAGCGGTGCAAGGAGGGCAGGAGGAGCTGGGGGGCTGCGGGGTCAGCTCCTGCTCCCCGACAGTCAGAGATGCTGGAGCAGAAAAGAGTGAAACCAGCCAAGGGAGTTGAAGCTGTGCAGAGCATCAGCAGGGGTATGTCCTTTCCCTCTTTAATCGAGTTAATGCTTTAGTGGAAGCCTGAATAGTTCCTCTTTTTTTGAGGCTTGCACCTTGGGCTGCTGTCCTTTTGCAAAGACCTTGTCAAAGCCTTTGCTGGGCCATTGCAGGGGACAGGAGGGAGCACACCCTGGGCCTGAGGCACAGGGGGGTGTCTGGGGAAGGGCTTCCAGCCTGGGGAGCCAGAGGCAGGACAGCTCATCATTTGCTTTATCCCTGGATATGGTAGCAAGATAACAAGGATATTATTGATAATACCCGAGGCCTTGGCAGGCAGTTCTGGGTTCTGATGTTTAGCAGGAGGTCACCAGCAGAAAGACAGAAGACAAACATCATCATGCTTTTTATTTATGTCTCTGAAGAAAATCTTAACCCCATGGCAGTGCAAGTCCTGATTAAATACCCTGTGTGGATACTGATGAATTAATGAGCACTTGGGCTTAGAGCTTCTGGCCAGCTTCTGCTGATCCCACCCCAGACAGTGTTAGTCTTGATGCTCAGTGCTTCTGAACAATTTGGATATTCTATGATCAGGATACTTTTTCCCCTCTCCCACCCATATCCCAGCTTTCACAGATTTGAAGACACCATCAGTCTTTGAAAGAAGGAAAACCAAACTCTGACTCTATCCAGAGACAGTTACACCAGAAAAGAGCCCAAGCAGACTTCTCTCACTTGCTATTTGTGCTCAGCTCCTGATCACTGCAGCTGCAAGACATTTATAAACAGACCTAAAATACATCTCTGCTAATTGCTGACAACTTTGCTTGAGGACCAAATCCCAAAGAAGACCAATATGGTGATGAACCCCAAGCTCCTTAGAAGATGCCTGTGTCTCAGCTCACAGGCAACCTTGGCCAAGTCTGTGGTGAAGAATCCATAATTCAGACATTTAGTGGTGAGACACTGAATTACTGAGTGAATTTTGCTTGTCCCTCACCCAGGCTTCCAGAGGAGAGGATGCAGAGGTGCAGAGGAGGTGCAGGTGGTGCAGAGGAGCTGTTAGGGTGAGGGATGGGAGCAGCTCTAGTCCAGATAAAGCCACGAGCATGGGCTTTGCAGCACCCCCAGTGTCACAGCCAGCTCAGCAGGCAGCCACAGGCTGGGGTGTGCTCAGCTGGAGGTGGCAGCAGCCCTTGAGCAGCACTGGGGGGAGGCAGGGGCAGGTAATGCCAGAGGAGAGCAGGGAGCAGCAGCACTTGGCACTCTGGAAAGGTTTATGAGCTGGAGAGGGGGCTGCAGGAGAGGCAGCCAGGACTGAGTGCAGTGGCCAGGCTGGTTGTGCCCGGGGAGCCTGTGCTGAGCACAGGCAGCTCGGAGCCTGTGCACACAGATGTCTCTCCCCCACACTCCACTGAGCCGAGTAATGGAGAGCTGACTGTTTGTGACAATTTAGGGCTGTGCTCTGGCTAGAAGGTCAGGGTAAATTAAGATGGCACGATGAGAATTGCGAGGACATAACTGATGGGCTTAGCATTTTCTAGCCAGGAATAAACAAATTCCCAAGTGTCACAAATTTACAATGAGTGAGAAGTGTTCAGCCCTCTCCTTGGTGTGCTTGTGTCTCCTCTGACAGGCACTAACAGGGTATTAGAGGCCAGCAAAAATAGATTTTGCAAACCTTAAATACAGAGCAGTGCACAGACACTTCTCTGCTTTTGGGTCTCAGGTAAAATGTGTGCCATCCCGCTGTGGGAGGCAAACAGGCTGTGTCCCTCAGCTGGAAGACTGAAAAATAGGGTTCAGTTGGTGTCCAGTGGCCTCAGAGAGCCAAACCAGCCCTGTCAGCTGTGGGCAGTTCCATCCTCTCCCTCAAGCAGCACTGAGCACATCTCCCTCCCAGCTCTGGGCTGCGCTTCTGGGCACCAATGTTGGAACAAATTGTTTCCTGGGACTCTGATTTTAGACATTTGACATTTGGACATTTGACCAGCTACCATGGAGAGCACAGCAGGATGCAAAGAGAATCTGTCACAGCCTAAGGCCATGTTGTCTTAGCAGGAGGAGGGAAGGAAGTCCTGGCATGCAGGACCTTCATGGTTGTTGGACAAGTGATGGGCACAGAGTGGGCTCTGGGATGGGTTCAGAGTTTGCTGCCGCAGATTAGGGCTGTGACTATGTTATAGAGCTGAGAGTAATGGCTAATTAATCTGCTGAGTGACAGAGCTGGGGGAGCAAACCTGCCCCTCCTGGGCCCAATTCCAAGCACAGGAATTACATACCCTGCTCTGTGCAAATGGAAAATTGTGTGAACTGTTTTTGTGCCACCAAATCCCTGCTCAGGACTGAAAAGCTGTGAGCAGCTTTCCCCTCCTCGCCTGGTGGGGACAAACAGAGAAAAGGGGTACCCTTTCCCTTCCCTTTTCCCTTCCTGTCTTCCCAAGCTTAAAATCCAGATAGCTGCCACAGAGACAGTGAAAAAAGAAGTATTTCTTATGGCAGTATTCCTGTCCAGAGAAATAAATGGTGTGTGCCTGCACGTATGTGCACACACACGCACAAAAATGATGCATTTTAATTATCCTCATAAAGGATGAGGAACGTGCATCTGGGCATGACTGTGAGCCAGGGACAACGCATTCATTTCCTCACCATTGCTTTATCCCTTTTGACCTTAATTTGAATCCCTCCGAGCTGGATGGTTGCATCTGTCAGGGCGGCTGTACCTTAACCTGCTGGGACCAAAAGCCTGACGCAGGGAATCTCTGTGCCATCCGTCTCTGCCCAAGGCCTGCCATCACCTGATGTTCTTCCAATCCCCCCCTCGCTGCCCCCACCCTCCTGTGCTTGGTGCATTCAACCTGCAGCTGTCCTAATTACTTGAAGCAGAGGCTGAGCACGGGCGGTGCTGTCCCCGTCCCGGTGCTGCAGCCACTGGGGTGGGCAGGGAGGCAAATGAGGTGATTCCCATTAATTCCAGCTCTGTCATTTCCCTGCCTGCAGCCTGGCTGATGAGCTTGTCGGCCCTCAGATGACAGCAGGACAGAAGGTCAGGTTTTGCTAACAATGCCCAAGGAGCTTGATCTGAGTAGCATGACCATGCTATTGTGGAAGGGCTCTGACTCAGTCTGCCTTCGCATAGCTTTGCTGCAAAACTTTTCCATCCTAGCTAGAGCCTGGCTCCTGCAGATCTTCCCAGACTAATGTTCAGTGATGCCCCCTTTCAGTGAGTGCCACCTCAGCCGTTAGTCACAGTCTGAGGCACTGCAGGCTATTTCTTTTCAGGTGGAAAGGGATTGGGGTGAGTGGGTGCTGTGAGCAGAGGGTTGGCTCCTGAACCCACTTTCTCAGGGGTGCCTGCGCAGATTTTTTTAATAAACAGCTTCAGGCAAGTACTCCCAGTGCCTGAAGGCAACTGAAAACCTTAGAACTTGGGCTTGTGAGCCTGGATTTACAGAGACTCGATGCAATGGGGTGACCCCACAACAGAGCACAAGAGAATATCATCTGCCTGTGATACCCACAGGAACAGCTGTTCAATCAGCCTTGGACTGCTCTGTGTCCCCCCTCATCTTTTGGTCTCTTCAGCCATGCCTAAGCTCAGTGTTTTCCTGCATCTGGTCCTCCCTTGCTCTGTTTCTCTCCAGAGCATGTCCTGGTTTGCATCTCCTTGGCAATGGGGAGGGACAAGGGCTGGTTGTTGTGTCCCATCCCTCCCTGATCTGTGGAGCTGTTTGTCATTCTTGGCTGACAGCAATTAGAAGGCCCCAAATTGTAGCATCTCCCCACCTGAGGGAAGGCAGTCCCGGGGTTCACCACAACCCACCTTAAGAAGAGATTCTCCCAAATCCCATGGAGTTTCCAAGTGGCCTTGGTTTTCCTTTCTACCCTGCCGTGGGGATCATACCTGGTAGCATCCTCACTCTTTCCCTGTAGCACTCACTGCAAAGCCCGGGCAGGGGTGATTTGCTGAGGCTGGATGGACCAGCCTTAGAAATGAAGGATCCTGTCGTTTTTCTGGCTCTTTCCAAGCAGCACATCACAGCTGACCCTGCCGGGCTGCACCAGGACAAAAGCGTGGTGGCCCTTCTCTCTCCCGTGTTTATTTATTTGGAGGCGACGGAGCCCGGCGGGAGCCGGCTCCCTCCTCGGGAGGCAGAGCTAGCAGAAGGTGCGCTCAGATGGAGCAGCGGGCAGATTGCTGCGGGAAACCCCCAGGGCAAGGCTGACTAAAGAGCACAAACTGCGCTGGGCCGTGGCCAGCAGGAGGAGGGAGGGAGGGAGGGAGGGAGGGAGGGAGGGAAAGCAGAGAGCAGCACCCAGCCCATCCCTGGGGTCTCTCCAGCTGATTCCTGCCTTTCTAGCAGTGTGTTCCATGGCGGTGCTGGGAGGGGATGCAGGGACCACCTGGTCAGTGCTGCTGCTCTCCTTGGCAGGAGTAGCTCTGGCAGGGGTGGCTGGGGCTGCTGGTAGACCACGAGTGAGTGGCTCTGCACTGTCCTGGCTGGCTCAGCAGGAAAACCGAGCTGGAAAAGCCATGGATGTGTCTCCCTGCTGAGAAGGGAGTGAATCTTAGCAAGGATGTAATTCAGGAGATGGTTCCCTCTGGAAGCTGGGGGCTGGAGGTGGCTGCATTAAGGTGAAAATTATCTGGAGCTGAGGGTTAGGTGATTTTTTTTCTTTGTAGCCGATTTGTGATTTATACATCTGCTTTTATGAATTTGAATTCCTCAGTTGAACCTTACCTCCTGCATCCAGATGCTGCAATTCAGCCGTGACTGTGGTCTAACAAATGTTACCCTTGTCCACTTTGTCTTTTGTATTGGTTTCATAAGAAACCAGAGTGTGAAAACACAGCACCATCAAACCTTGATACAGCAGGTTATTCTGCAGTGAGCAGGATAATCAATTGCTCAGTATCCCAGTGTCTGCTAACATTGCATCTGTTTGAAGTATGTTTTTCAGTGAAAAGATGGCTCTGCATAATGCATAAAACCTCTCATCTCCATCAATATACCTGGCCAGCAAGGACTGAGCTGGAATTTGAACTGAGTAGGAGTTCACTATTTTACCAGTCTTTTGTTGCTTTAAAGGTTAACTTTCTTAAAATGGATTGTTACCATCTTTTCAGAAAAGACAGTGTAAGGACTGGGGGAAAAAAATAGTGTTGGAAAACAGCTAATTGAGCTATAGGGAAATAGAATTTATGAAAGGAAAAATAACTCTCCTAGTCAGTGCATTAACTCATGCCGTGACTTTTTAATGGCAATGTTATAGGTTAATTAGTATCTATGCTATCCTTGTGCCTACCAGAGTTATTCACAAAGGATCATGGTCTTATTAGGTAGGACTCCCATAAAAACAATACTTCTGTAAGTGGTTTAATATCTGTGTGCGTGTGTGCAAATGTTTTGCTGTTATCAGCAGAAAAGGATATTAAAGGAACCTGAAATTAAACTACCTGCACACTGTGTGAGATTCTGACTGAGGGCTTAGAGAGGAAGTATTTTCTCTTGGATTTTCCTTGGATTTTGGCTTTGTTTACCTGCTTTGAGACTGAATTCAGGCACCGAGAGCTGCAAAGTGTTTCCCTTTGAAGGACCCTGCTTGCTCTTTTGCAGCAGCCAGAATAGCAGTGGTCGGCCTCTGAGCATCACCGGGTGCTAACACAGGGTTAATGTTGCGTGGGCCTCTCGGTCTGCTGAGGAACACAGCAAATGCCTGAGGAAATTCAGCCTTCCTCCTTGGAATTGAGAGGGGGAAATAGGCAAAACGACCTTTCAGCTGTGAAAGTGAATGGAAATGGGAGTGTGTGCGTGTGGAATGGAAGCGGCAGAGAGGGCTGGGTGAAATACTCCCCCTGTCAGCCGGGAAGGCTGGGGAAAGCCATGATTTTTGTCCCTCGTTCTCTGTATGTGTGTCGCACACCTTTGACATGCACAACCCCTCTCTCTCTTCCCTGTAGCTCACAACTGCCCTGCTCCCCAGAAGAAATGGAGTGGGATAGCACAGCAAAAAATCTTGGTTTGCACAGGAGCTGCCAGCGCGGTGGTGATCCCCACCATGGCAGTGCAGGGATTTCTGCCCTGCTGGCCAGCAGATCCTCTTTCCAGAGGGCTTTGCAGCTTGAGAAGGGCATCATGCACCAAAAAGTGGGAACTGACACCTTGGATGTCATGCATTTGAGAACATTTGTAGCAATTCAAACAGATAATTCTGGCAGCTGTGCCTGAAACGTTCTGTGGTGGGATTTCCATGAGCACAGGGACAATTAAGCACAGTCCAGAGGATAACTACATCCTCACAAACCCTCTGCCAGCTGCACACCCAGAGTGGCCAAGGGAGGGACAATCCCTTCCCTCTGGTCAGCCAGGTCTCCCAGGACAGGGAGGAAGTTTGCATTGCAGAATGCTGGTGTCTCCCAGAGCTGCTCACACTCTGCCTTTGCCAAGAACCGGGGTGCAGCACCAGCCTACATGTGACAGCGTGATTTCTGGGCTACATCTAACACAGATCTTGCAGAGAAATGGTAAAAAACCCCTTGCTGTCCTGTAGATCCTCAGACTCAGGATGGGGTAAGAAGCCTTAAATGTTAAACCTCTTTGTTAGCTGGTTTTCCTTGGGAGAGTATAGACACCTGAAAGGAAAACAAAATTGCAGAGTTTTCTTTTTTATACTACTGCAGTCTGCTCCATAGAAGATTTCTTAGGACAAGGAATTCATGAGGTTTATAAAAAACAGTAGATAAACCTGCATTTTACTGAGCTTTCTCCAGGAAGGAGTACTAGTCAAGTTGACAGCACCAGAACAGCATCTTCTTCTGAATCTTGGAAAGCAGATCACGGGCAAGACTAAAGGAAATGGTGACCATTTGGTTCCTGGAGAGAAACCAAATTGCTTCATTAAAGAAGAGTAGTCACATGCTTGTTTCTTAAATCCTGCTAAATACCTGCTTAGCGGCATTATTGACAGGCTTTTCTCATGAACATTGAGCTGTTAAGCTGCTCCTGGTTTACAGCAAGAGGTTAAAGGATTTCTCAAAGCTCCCAATGAAAGCCTTACTAACTGG
This sequence comes from Cettia cetti, assembly GCA_013401135.1. Classification (NCBI taxonomy): domain Eukaryota; kingdom Metazoa; phylum Chordata; class Aves; order Passeriformes; family Sylviidae; genus Cettia; species Cettia cetti. The sequence goes on from VZUI01041680.1 coordinate 135,629, forward strand.
ATTAACTGCTAACATGGATTTAGGCTTTGAGTCAGATTAACCCCCATTGCTCAAAGTAGGTTCTACTTGTTCATCTTTTCTTCCCTTTGTCTTCTTTCTTCCCAGCTCTTCCCTTTGTTATTGTAAGGAATAAGGGGAAAGTATTCCTCTGTGCTTGTGTTTGAGCAGTGGGACACTGGAGCCAGCGGGCGGGGTGGTGGCCTGGCCCCATCAGATGTGACAGTTTCTCTTTGGAGATCGGGGGAAGCTGTGATAAGGATAAGGAGAGTTATCGATTGGTCTGCATATTTGGCTTCTGCTTGCCTTTGCTGTTCTCTTCCTTAGATTTCCTCAGCAGCATGGGAATCATGAAGTCTATTTTATAAAGCGATTTAACTATTTATACACCTGGCTGGGAGGATGGCAGAGAAAGTACCTCAAATTGGATAACCCACGGTCTTCACAGCACCAAAGACGGGAAGTTAATCTAATTTAGGCTGTAATTAAACGCGTGTTTGTTTCTTCAGCGTTTTAGGAGGACTGAAGCACCACTGAGCTCCTGCTTTTGGCTGATAGTTTCTGCCATTGCACTGTTTTCTGGGCAAGTGTTTGTAAGCAAGTTAAAGCATCCACTGCCCCATTTAGAGGCATTACCCACTCAGTCTGTATCCCTAATAAAGGGTTGGATTGGCAGCCCCACTCATTGCTGTGTGATGGTCCTGGGGATGGTCTCGCTGTGTGAGTCTGCTCCAGCCCATTTCACAGGACCTGCAGTGCAGGAATCTGTCAGCAAACGCTGAAGGATGTCAGGGGAAAGCAAACAGAGACATAGCCTGGAAGGAGCTGGGGCTCAGCGCTGTGGTTGCTCTTGCCTGACCAAACTGGCACATGAGTTGATTCCCAGCCCAGAAAAGAGATCAAGGATTGGAGCCAAGGCTTTTTCTGCTTCTCTGTCTCCTGCTCTCTGCACCCTTCAGACCTCTCAATTACCTTTTCTCCCAGTGAGAGCAGCCGTGCCAGGGCCGTGTGATTGATGTCCAGCCCGCGGGGGTCACAGCCCGGTCTGGCCCACACAGGCTGGGGAGGGAATCTTGTACCTGGGCCACTCAGAGTCCCCTCAGGGTGGTGGCGTGTCCCCAGGGATTGGAGCTGTCTCATTTAGCCCTGTCTGCTGTGCTGGCTGGGATCTAAGCCCAGCTGGCTGAGGACCATGGTGCTAAACAGACTGAAATGTAAGGAGCTCTTGCAGAGTGTTTGTAACCCCACTGAGCATCACCCCCGAGTGTGTGCAGCGCCTGGCAGCCCTGGCTGCAGCTGGGTCTCACAGTGTCACTGTGCTTTTCAGGCAGTGCTGCGTCTAGCCTTGCTGGCTGATGATCCCAGTGGGCATTCAGGAGGTCTAGCAGTCCCCTGCCTTTCTCTGGGCCCCTTGGGGGTTTATGCACATCTGTTCTGCTTTGTGGCCAGCCCCTCTCTCAAACTGCTGGGACCCTTCTCCTCTAAAAACCATCAGCAGCATCCAGACGACCCTGCCTTCTCATTTCCCTCCAAAACTCATCATCTTCCCAGTGCACTTCTTAATCTCATGCTCTCCTAGCTGCCTTTATCAGCATCTAATCCATTTTATCTGAATTGCTAACCTGCTTCTTGGCTTCCCCTCCACCTTCCTGACCCCCACCAAATGTCTCTTTAATCTCCCCTCCGATCCTCCCCTCTTTTCCCAGAGAGCAACTCCTCCTCCTCCTCTTCCTCCTCCTCCTCCTCCTCTTTCCTCCAGCCCATCAGGCCTCTCTGCTTCCTCCCCGGTGTGCACCAACACCCCTGCAGCTGCTCAGCATCAGCCTGTTCCTGCCTCCTCACTGCCAGGGGAATCTCTCACACATTTCCTTTACTGATTTCTTCCCACACCTCACTAAACATCCCGGAGGGGACTCCAGGTCACTCCTTTCATGCTTTCTGTCAGCCAGTGCCGATTTCTTCGAGGCAGTCCATTGATCCAGATGTGTGACACAGCTGATGCTGTCACCCAGAGGCAGTGGCTCTCTGCAGGACCTCTGACAAAGGTCTCAGGGGGTGACATGGCTTGTCTGCCTGCTGGCACATCTTGCTCTCAGCATGTGCACGGATCTCCCAAAACCTTGCCAACTTAGGCAGAGCTGCGTTTCTCTGCAGTGCTGGCACACTTAGCTGAGCACTTGGGGGCTCTTCACGTCCTGCTTCCCCTCTCTGGACAGTTGAACTATTGTTTTTGGTGTTCCTTATGGTTTGATGTGTGGCATTTTACAGCACAGCTCTGTCATATCCTTTTTACATCAGATGAAAAAATTAATGTTTCCTAGCCCTGTGACCTGCAGTGAGACTGGCCAAAGAAAAGGAAGAGGGGGAAAATAAAATGAAAATCTATCAGAAACACCAGAAGGAGTTGAGCCCAAGGGAAGGTGACCCCCTGTGATTCAGTGTGGTGATTGGAAAGGGTTATGGGTAGGTGTTTTGGGATGTGACAAGATACTTCACAGCTCTTCATGCAGCCCTTTCCTCTCAGGGTATGAATTCACCTGCAATGTGACAAGCATGAAAGCAGAGAGATTGTAACGTGGATCTTCCTTTTTTTGTTCTTACAAATACTCCAGAGCTCTTCTGAGCTCTGTGCAAGTCGAAACAACATTAAGTTTCTCCAGCTTATTCTCTCTATTCCTTTAATTCCCTTTGAGCTAAGGGAAGCAAAATCTTTGATGCATTGATAAGACTTTGCCTCCCACTGCCTGACATTCAAACGCCCCTTCACTGCAAATGCAGGGGCTCTGTCTGGGGAAGGGCCCTGCCTCCAATTGCACAGCAGCTGGGAGACCCCCTGCCCCCCTGATCTTCTTAAGGGTCTGTTTTTGAAGAGCTCCTCATAGCAACTGTGGCATAAAAGCACTTGAGTGTGACTAAGTATTGGCCTTGATGGATTTCCTAGGTCTAATCCCCGGCACATTATCCCAGTGTTGGCTTTAGGAGAAGAATGATGAATTTTAATAACAAATCAGAGACTTTCTGGTGTTCATGTTCCCCCTTTAAGGGAGGCACCAGACAGAGCTAGAAGCTGTGAGATCTGAAATGGTCAGTGGGCACATCTGTGCCTTTGTAGACAGGGTGGGGTCAAGTGCTGCTTTGAGTTGAGTCTGAGATCTCAGCCTGGTGAGCCTGATCTCCCCCAGCCTCTGCCCAGTGGCTGTGACATGGGAAACCTTCTGGCTGCTCTGTCTGTTCATAACAGACACAGATGCACAGATGAGGTGGTATGTCAAAGCTTTGGGAGTTTTCCATGTCACCTTTCACTGCTGGGAGACCCATCATTCTCCCAGGACTCCATTGGAAGTAACTTGATAATCATATCCCTGGAACAGGACTGACTTGCTAGTGGGGCTAATTTCCTTGTAGTCTGCTCCCCCAGCGCTGATCTACACGAGTGCTTTATATTAAAGTGTGCAATTTGTGATATTTCATAGTTGAGAAGAGCTTGCCAGGTGTTATTGGTTTGGATTTTGGCATGTAATGGCCAGGGTAGCAAGCACTAATAGATGGTTCTCTCCGACCATTTTCAGCAGTCACCTTGCCTACTTCTTGCTGACATGGTTCTTACAGTAATTAATGAGCTGGCACATTCCTAGGAGCCTTGTCAATGAATTAATCTCTGCACAGAGGGAACAGCTGAACACAGGTTTCCTCCTGTTGTCTCTGGCAAACAGGGGAGATGGAGAACCTGCAGGCAGGTGGAGAGGGGGCTGTGCAAGTCTTGCTTTAACAGGGGCTGAAATTATGCATCTTGCATATATTTCTGTACCTCTGGTTTTATCCTCTTGAGCCCCTGTGTGTCTGTTTAGAGTGCCCAGGGTGGTTCTTTTCCTGGCAAGGGAGTGCAGCTCACATTTAACTCATGCTACAGGAGCAGAGGAGAGGTTCAACTCTGTCACTTGTGTGAAGGTGTCTCTGTGGAATCATTCTGTCCAAGTAAGCAAAGAAAGGTGAGATACAGAGGGATGATCAACCCAAGCTGCTTCTTCTTGATAAACTGTGTTTCAAGATTGGTCAAACTCCAGGAGTGGGGCTGGAAGTGGAACAAGGAGGGACAACAGTACCTTCCTGAGGGGCTCTAGACATAGGCTTTGTCCCACTGGAGGAAATGTCCATAAAGGCAGTGAAGGAACATTCCCTTCAGCCTCCCAAGCACAGCAGATTGTAGGGACCCCCATGGCCTTGCACTGCCATTCTTCTCCTCTGAATCTCATTACTCTCAGAGGCTGAGTGAATTCAGAAGAGCCTCTCCAGGCTGTCCCCAAGGACACCCTGTCACAGCTGACCTGCTGCTCCCTCTCTGCAATGTTTTATTAAACACTGGGCAAAGCCCCTTCATGAATTATCACTAAGGGGAAAGAGGAATGAAGTTGTTGCTAGTGTAAATAAACCAGAAAATATGAATGTAAAGACTTTGTGGCTAAAACCACTGAGCTCTGCCTTGGAACTTCATTGGGGTCTCAGTTGCTGTTGCCTTCCTTGAGGCCTCTCCTGGAAAGTGGATCATTACACATCCTGTTAAGGGTTCAGGTGTCACTGCTGAAAGACAGGAGGAATCTCCTCTGGTGTGACACTCCTAAAGGAGAAGGCTTTGCAGTAGGAGTGGAAATGACTCTGTAATGTGGATCAGGGCAAGCCCAAGATTTGATTTGCTGAAATGTCCAGCACGGGGTCTTTGGTTGTGAACCACCTGGGAAAAAGGATGTTTAACTTCTGAGTTTAGGAGCTGTTCTTTGGTTTAGAGAGAGTATTGGGATAATAACCCAGCTGCACAACCAGTGTTGTATTAGAAGTCCCAGGGCTGCTGGTATTAATCCCAGCACTGGTGTAAAGGAACTCATGCCTCTGTTAGGAAAGAAAATTATGTGTTTGCTTGAGGGACGAGGTGATGGGTGAGAACTGAGAAATGAATGTTTCCTTAGGGTGTCTAAGAGGGAGACACAGAATTTATCATCTGGTTCAGTACTTGCTTGCTTTTCCCCCTCTAGTTGCTAGCCCTAACCAGCCATGGGGAAAACTCTAAAGGTTATGGCATATCTCTGTTTATTTGATTGTCCAAGGGATTGTAAAATGGCCTAAACCAAGGTCAAGTCCATCCACAGGTAATGAGGGGATCAACTTAAATAAAAAAAAGGAGAGAAAGTGGCTACAATTCTGCACTGAAGCCACTGACTAAGCTTTTGGAGACAAGCGGGGTTATTGCTTGCCCGTGGGATTCTGGCTCTCCCCTGGACTGTGCATGTTTTCTTTCATTGTCACCAAAGACATCTCAGTGATGAAAACAAAAGAAAAGTAAAATGACTGTTTTTTATAAAAATGCATTTCCCATTTTGGTCAAAATGGAATCCCCCAGGTCTCTACTTTTCTGAAATCATCCAGGTGCATCAGAGCATTTCCAAACCAATTTGTCATCATTTCAGGAGCTGACTGCCTGTAGGAACAGGGAGAGCAGTGATTGGGCGCTACCCCTTGGATGTAGAGATCTGTTTAACCAGCCCCAACCCACAGCTTCAAAAGGACTCTCACAGTGTTTCTTCAGCTTCAGTGGATCACACTGAGCTGGATTCTGCACTGGTGTTCCAGCTGTACTTTTATCAGTGTAGAATTACACTAAGATGTCAGCTGGAAGAACACAGGAATAGTGCACTCACACCTGGGGATATTTTTATGCTCAGTGATGCAGATAACACACACATGTCCAGTCCAGCATGGATACAGTGGCTGTCTTGCTCTATTGAACTGCTAAACTATTTCTTGGTTTCACATAAGTGGCTCTGAAACTGCAATGATAAACAGACCAGAAATTTCTACAGAGAGCTGGAATATTTACCTACCACTGCCGTCGTGCTGCTGAATCCCTAGAGGTTTATGGTAAATTGCTCTCATTTGTGACCCCTAAGAAACAGGTAGATACATCCAAATTTAATGGCTGAATGAAGTTCCTTTAAAGTGTTCACACACGTCCTTTAATGCTAATCACAGTGTGAGAAGCTGTGGATGCCCCAACCCTGGATGTGCTCAGGGGCTTTGAGGAACCTGGTCTGGTGGAAGATGTCCCTGCCCACGGCAGGGGGGAAAATGAGATGATCTTTAAGGTCCCTTCCATCCCAAACCATTCCGTGATTGTGTCTTAGAGTATTCACAGCTCAGGATGTTCTCAGCTGAGCTCAGGGTGTTTGTCAGCTAATTTGGATGGTGACACCATTCAAAGGAAAGAGACCGGCTCCCTCTGAGCTGTTTCCAGAGCAAAACCGAGCTGAGACTTGGCTCAGATCTTTCAGGTAAAACTTCCCACAAAGATCTCTTTTGTTGCTGTGAATTGACTAACCAAGATCCATCTTGGTTGGATGGAAGGGAGAGGGTGGAAACTTGCCAAGAAAATGCAATGTGTACCAATAAAATAAAGTGTTCTGGCAGCCCTCATGTTAGAAATCACATTGTGTGGCACTTACATGAAATATCATTTTTAGTTTACAGAAGGCTCTGGCTGGTGGCTTCAGTTGTGTCACACAGAACAGAGTTCCAGTGGTTATTTTTAAATGTAAATAATTATCCTCTTTCTAAGTCTTCTAGCAACTTCTGTTTTAACTGTGCAGATTGTCCCAAACTGTTTGCTCAAATGTCAAGTTAGAAACAAAAGTGCCAAATACGGTTTTTATGTCCTTGACCATGTCTGTGTTGTATCATCTCATTCATCTTTCTGATTTTTCTTCAGTGGCCATGATCTTGGTAGCCTTTTTCCATGGAGAAAAATCTCAATTATCCTTACAATCCTTTTTGAATTTTTGTTCGTTTTTTACCATTCCCTCTTGGGTTTGTGGCACAGATCTGATCACAGCACTCACCAAGGAAACTTCTTGTGGTTTCCCTAGTGCACAGCATGCATTGGCATGTTCTGTTTCCCAATATTTTGACTCTGAAGCAGAAGTTTGACACATCTGCTCAAAACATCTGTGGTGTTTAGAGTGTTTGATCAAAATGACCTTTGTTTTCTCAGGCTTTCTTTCTCTCACCAAATGTTCCAATGAGTTTAGATCTTTTCAGGCAAACTACCCCAACCCTTGCCATTGCCTACAGCAAATGCCATCAGAAGCTGTGCTGACCACCTCACTCATATTTGGCAGTCTTATTGAAAAGGTGTCTTTGCAAGTCCTGTTAAATTTTCTATTTCCCTGCTCATTTTCTCACCTTATTATTCACTGTTTTCCATCCAGGAGCTAAGAGATGCCTCCAAACCTTGCACTGACCATAGAAGGCTTTTATGGGTCTCTTTTCTTCTCCCCTGAAGGCGGCCACAGGAAATCCAGGCAAACCCCAATGTGGCTCTTTGCCTCCCTCAAGTGACTGGCACAAACACCGACCTCTGTGCAGCTACAGCACCTTCCTGTGACTCAGACCCCCAGGTGCGCTGTTCACCTTCAAGAAGCTCGTCTCTATTTTCCCTCTCGTTGCTTTGGGAACACAGAGATAAGGATTTTTAGATGGTGGCATTTTCCCTTGCCTGGGCACATCAGGATGAGAGAATGATGGCTCTGACATTGCTGCTTGAGATAGCTGCTCCAGACCTGGCCTTTTCATCTCTAGCCCATCTGACTTTCTAGCAGTCTGACAAAATCCTCCTTTTAAACTTTCTACCCAGGTCTGTCTCAACAGCTGAGGTGTTGAGAGCATTCCTTTCTGAACTGGGCTTGGGGGAAGCAAAGGTGCTGTGCTGCTTGCAACCCACCTGCTGTGAGGCACTGGGTCATCTGCTAGGCTGGCAGGTTCTGCCCAGAGCTCACTGCAGGTTGTTACTGGAGCTGTGCTGAGGAGATCAGAGCCAAGGTTGCTTCAAGAGAGTTCAACTCTAGCTCAGGACGTTGCAGAATTGTCCTTCAGTTCTTTTGTCATATATACCTGTCTCTTTTCACTGTGCTCTTCAGCTGTCCATATCCTTTTTCCAAAGTCACCAGACAGCTCCAGTCAGGGCAGTGGCATGTGAATAAGCAACATGAGGGACACTTGAAGAGAGAATTCCCAACTGGCTGCCTCCCTCCTCAGCAGCAATGATTAGCCTGGCTCTGAATGACAGAGTGCAATAAAATGGAGACAGTTCTGCCCTTGATGCATAGTAAGTGAAAGACTTGTGGGAAATATCTCTGAAAACTTTCCTCCACTAAGAGTAGATGAGTGAGCACAGCCCTTTTCTGTCTGCCTTTCTCTTCACTCAGCAGCAGCCTGGAGCTGAGACTTTAGTGCCTTTGCCCTTCTCTTTCCTGCCTTCTTTTGCAGCTCCTATAGATAAAAAAAAAAATAATGTGGCTTTTCTGGCATCCTAGCCCCATTCTGTCACTCCTGCTGCACCCCTGTGAACGTGCATTACCCAACAATAAAGCTGCTGTGTAGCCAGCATGGAAATGGTGTTGGCAAAGCTGTAATGGAGGCAGGAATTTATGTCTGTGGCCAGGTGGAGTTCTGAGGAACTGTATCTGAGCTAATAATACCTTGCTGTGAGCCACTGAGTTCAGCTGTATCATTTGGGGCAGGAAAATCTATTTGTGCTGTTCAAGTGTGGCTACCACAGTAATATCAATTTTCTTTGGAAAAAGTGTTTACTTTTAATTGGAATCAATGCCAGTCACTTGTCTCACACTGAAAGAGAGTTAATGAGAAGGAAGTATAAAGAGAGAAAAGTAGTTTAAAATTAAAAATATTTTGTTAGGACTAATTATTAAATATTATTAAATATCCTGGCCATGGCACAGCTGTACACAATGCATGCCCTGGCACAGGCTTGGGATCAGGCTTGGAAAAGTCTTAACCTTGGCTTTCAGAGTGAAGAGCCAGAGTGAAAAAAATACATCCTTTCCCATCTTTTGCCACCTTCCCTACCCCATTCAGAGCTGCACTGCTACAAAGCTGGTGCTCCCTTCATGTCTCCAACATCTTCATGTGAACAGATTTGTTGTCCCTCTCAGCCAAGGTATCCCAAGGTACCTGTCAGCTGCTAAAGGCATCATTTTCTATCTTCTCCTAAGACACTGCTCCAGCGGAGCTGCAAAATTAACATTGTGCTCAGCAAAACGGTCTGTGTAAAACAAGGGCAATTTATACAGAAATATCCATAATCCTTCACATTAAAATTTGGCTGTTAAAATTCTGGCACCTCTCAGAGGTCACTCTAACCTAGTTAAGTTCTGTTAAGAAAAGCTGTTATTACCTCTCACAGCTTTTTTTTCTCCCCTACAAGATTGTCTCCTTTTGGCTTGTGCTCTTCAGCACTCACCTCTACCTCCCTTGCCCTGCTCCTGCCTCTCCTGGTTTAAATTGCTTTCTGCCATACATTATTAAAGACTAAACTACCTGGACACCATGAAAAGTGCTCAATAGTGGGGTTAAAGTTCCTGCAGTATTTCCTTGTTTCTTCTTTCCCCTGGTTGGTATTTTGACCACAAATGAAGCACGTTGAGGGAGGCTCCTTGTAGAAAAGGGGCTGGGCTGGAACAGAACAGATGTGAGTTCAGTTCCCTGCTGTGACATGGGTTTCCTATCTGTCCTTGGATATATAATTTAATTTGTCTCTCTCATTCTGTCTCATTCCCCTCCTCACTGCTTTGCACATGATAATATTTATTTTCACCATCCAGCATATCTCAGTGTGTTTCTTCTCCTGGTGAGAAATCTGTATTAACCAATGTGTACACAAGAATGTGGAGAGTAGGATTTCAGTCTCTGGACCTCAAATTTCATAATACCACACAAATAAATACATTAAATAAATGCCTCTCCTTCCAGCTTGTTCATCATGAGGTATTATATTTGAAACAGAATGATGTTAAGGGTAAACTTGATATTTCTTGCCTGAAGCTTTTAATGAAGTAAAAAGGAGAAGATTCCATTCCAATATTAGTGTGACAAGTCTATGACCTTAAATATGCTGAATGTCTCTGGGGGATGAGTATACAGCTATATAAATCATAGGATCATAAGATATCCTAGTGGGGTGGGACCCACAAGGATCGATGGAGTCCAGCTCCTGGCCCTAGACAGGACCTGCAGGACTCATATTTAGAGGCACTGACTTCTGGTGCTCCTTTGTGCAATATTCCCTTTTACCTGCTGCATGGTGAGACTGCCTCACCAGCTGTCTGCTCCCACGGCACAGGGCTCACGAGCCCTTCAGGGTGCAGGGCAGGTCCTGGCTTCTTACAGGGCACAGTTCAAGGAAAACCTTGCAGAAAAAGAATGGCACTGGGCACATCAAGACAGAGAAGAATTCCCTAGCAGGCATGGGAAGAAAACCTCACTTGCAAAATGAGTGGATGTTTCTGGAACCATGGCAGGATCACAGATTGGTTTTGAGGTTGCAAGTGCCATTGCAAAGTAGGAAAATGCTTGTGGGAGTGTAAGGGGGCAAACCAAGGGTGGCACAGAGTGAGTGGGCAGAGAAACCTTGGGCAGCTTTCCCTAGGGACCTCCTGTTTTCTGGCAAGGAGACACGGCAAACCCTGCTTCCCCTTCACAGGTGGCAGCATGAAGCTGCAAGTTTATTCTCAAAATGTGCTTGAAACAACCATGGTAGAGTCCCCTTTCCTCATCATATAGGCAAAAGTGACTAAACTGGGGCTACTGGCAACAGCACCTGGGCTGAAAGTGAATCTCCTCCTCTGTGCACAAAGGAAGGGAATCACATTCAGAGGGCCCCAGAGAGCTCCTATCTCTGACACTGATGTGGAGAGACTGAAAAAGATCACCCTGACAAAGAAAAATATATTTATACTGCAGTAATCAGAGGGACACAGGCAGTGGACCCTGGGAATGTTGCCTTTCTCTTTTAGGGGCCCTATCTGATACTGGCAGGACCATTCCCTCATGTGTTCTGTTGTGAAGCTACTCCAGGATATAAAAACTTCTATACTGCAAAGTTTTGAGCTGGCAGAGGAGCACGTTTCAGGGGCTCCACCATGCAGGGCAGTTTTGGGGTTATCAGTGAAACCAGTTGTATTACTGAAGGTTAGTCCAGGGTTTAAGCATCTTGCAAAATAAAGTGGCAGGGGTTCACTCATCCCCTTGGTGTAACACTCTGTGGGTTACCCTGGGCAGCCCCCTGGCTTGGTGAGAGGTTTATGAGACTCTGCAATTTCACTGCAGGAAACTTTGCTGTAGTTCTTTTTGACCACATCCTTTGGATTTTGCGTGGGCTGGGGTCTCTTTAGTAGCTTTATAGGATCAGATTAAAAAAAACCCAAACAGGTGAGGAGGGTTTTTAAGAGTTTTCTTTTTCCATTTTTCTCTCCCTCTAGCAAGGATCAGCTATCTGTCTTTATAATTTCTGATGGATGTTTGTCCTTTAAAAGGCTCCAATCTACTCTGCCTCAGGCAATCTGTTCCATCCCCTACTTCCCTCACCATTAGGAAGCTTTTCCTGAAGTCTAACCCTCATATCTCTTGCTGTCACTTAAGCCCATTACTTCTTGTGCTTGCCACCTGGTTGTGGCAAACAGATTATTTCCTTCCTCTTTCCAACAAACTTTAAACAATTGATGGCTCTCATGCTCTCTAGTGTTTTTCTCTCCTCTGCCTGAGCCAGCAGCTCCCTCACTGCCCCACACAGATCATGGTCTTTGATAGATCTCATTGCTCTCCTCTGGAAATTCTGCAATTGTGTCATTTTTGGTTTTTTTTTTTTTTTTTTTTTTTTTTTTTTTTTTTTTTTTTT